>BOPN01000466.1:249911-252411 GCA_017312705.2 Penaeus japonicus
CTGAATTTACACATGGAAAAAAAAACATACGATTTTTTTCTCTGCTTTGTTGAAACTAATAATCCAGTTTTGAAATATGCATCGCTGATAGACAGAAGACGATTACGAAAGGGAATGAAATGAAGAAAGGTAAAATTAGGCCCAACGATAGATTGGAAATAAAATGAACGAAGCTGAATGTTGCATGGATGAATGCTTGTTCTACAGCAATAAGAGAAAATAAGAGTGTTAGATGAAAAGGGAAAATGAAGAATGCGGTGAAAGAGAAGAAGAATGAGGAAGAGAGGGAGGAAGTGGAGGAGGAGGAGGAGGAAGATGGGAAGGGGAAGGAGGAGGAGGAGGAGGAGGAGAAGGAGGGGATGAAAAAGAAAAGATAGAAAATAAAGAGGAAGGCAAAACGTAATTGTGTATGTATATATATATATGTATATATATGTATGTATATAAATATATATGTGTATATGTATATATATATATATATATATATATATATATATATATATATATATATATATATATATATATATATATATATATATATATATATATATATATATATATGTATGTATATATATAAATATGTATGTATATATGTATATATATATATATATATATATATATATATATATATATATATATATATATATATATATATATATATATATATATATGTGTGTGTGTGTGTGTGTGTGTGTGTGTGTGTGTGTGTGTGTGTATGTATTCATATAGATACACACATATATATATATATATATATATATATATATATATATATATATATATATATATTTACATATACATACACACACACTCACACACACATACATGCGTGTGTGTGTGAATTAGAGTGTGGATATGAGTGTAACATATGATGAATGTGCTTCATGTGTATTTTTCGTATGTGTGTGTGAGTGTCAGAAAGAGAGAGAGAGAGAGACAGAGAGAAAGTGAATGTGAGCAATAGTCTTCAAGTAGAAGAATGTATTACATGTTTGCCCAAGAAACGTACCCAGCCAACATACGGAATTCATAAACCTCCCAAGTCAGTCCATGAAAGCAGCCGAAACGAACCTCAAACGAAGCACAGCCGAAGCACACCAGAAGAACTGTGAAGCAAACTTGATGGAAACATGTTCATGAGTACCGCGGTTATGCAAATGAGCCGGAGTCAACTTTCAAAGCCTTTTGCATTTTATGGCGTCAGCCAGAAGCGTTGCGATATGAGCACGTCAGCCAGGGAGTGAGAAAGGAATGTCTGGCGAGAAGTTCGAAAAGGAAATGTTATGTACGAAGGAGAGAGAGGGAGAGAGAGAGAGAGAGAGAGAGAGAGAGAGAGAGAGAGAGAGAGAGAGAGAGAGAGAGAGAGAGAGAGAGAGAATGAGAAAGAAAGAAAAAGAGAGAAAGAATGAGAAAGAGAGAGAGAGAGAGAGGCAGAGATAGAGAGAGAGAGAATGAGAATGAGAAATTGAAAGAGAGAGAGAAAGAGAACAAGAGACAGAAATTAAACAGAATATAGAACAGGTGGGAAGGAACGAAGAGGGTAGCAAGGGGAAGGGGAAGAGAAGGAATCATAATTAGATAGGAGAGTGAAGGGAGGACTAATAACACGCAACAGAAGATGCAATAAGGGCAAGGAAAAGTATCGAGAAACGTGATAGGTCACAAGAGGTAAGAGTTGCTCGCTAAAGGTCACCGATTCTTGTGTTGTGTTTTGGACATTTCTTTTCTTTTGGATATTCGCATTTTAAGTCATGAAGAGTGTCATGGTGTTAATTCTATCGTCTGATTTGTATTTACTCATCTTCATTAATTTGTTGTTTAACATCAGCTCAGATACACAGTTCTATGCATCGGTACAGGTGTGACATATATATATATATATATATATATATATATATATATATATATATATATATATATATATATATATATATATATTCATCAGCCTGTATCATTCCACTGCAGGACATAGGCCTCTTAAGAGGGTTATGGCCTGGTACCTTACCTACTGGCCCTAAGGTGACACACAATCGCACACACACACACCCACATATATACATATATATATATATATATATATATATATATATATATATATATATATATATATATATATATATATATGTGTGTGTGTGTGTGTGTGTGTGTGTGTGTGATTGTGTGTCACCTTAGGGCCAGTAGGTGGGGTACCAGGCCATAACCCTCTTAAGAGGCCTATGTCCTGCAGTGGAATGATAAATGTATATCCACCTATTCATCCCCCTAAACCTCAACACACCCGAAGCACCAAACCGAATCCTCTCCTTGACTCGCCCATCGACACGAAAAAATATCCATCTCCCTCAGCGACGCCCTTCGTCAGCTTAAACTCACAAACGTCCCCGCATGTGTGTTCCCTGACCCACATCTCCCACTGCATTATCCTCTATCACAGCCAGGACCCTCCGCCATAGGTTACACGGGTTACTGACACAGAGGGAGACCAGTTTACCGAGGTCAT
>BOPN01000466.1:287411-289911 GCA_017312705.2 Penaeus japonicus
AATGATGATTATAATAATAACGATTATGATAGTGATAACAATAATAATTACGCTTCTACTACTAATATCATTTTCTTGATTATAATAATAACAATAACATTAATAATAGCAATGATGACAATTGGTCTAATTAGTCTTAATTAAGTTTAGTATCGACAAGAATTAAAAAGAAATATCAGAAATCACAGTTTTACTTTATAATAAATAAAGATATACGACTGTTTCTTTCTTTCATACGAATACTAACAGCGAGATGAATTGAGCAAAAGAAAAATTTGTCTGTAACGTCCATCGATACGTCAAAACAGGAAAAAAATTGGGAAGGCTTACAATCTTTATATTAACGGAAAAATACCGTTATATTAAGGACAAATAGCGACAATGTTAAATGATAGTGAGCATATTAACTGGACATATGCTATGCGAGGTGTCTCTCAAGGCAGTGTCTTGTCTCCGGAGTTTTTTTTTTTTTTTCTTTTTTTCTTCACTTTTCGCCTACACAATTATGACAAGGACGACAGGAATGTTCGAAGCCAATACGATGTCTCTGTCTATTATTAGATAAACTAACGATATTCTAATTATATAAGAGGATGAGGATGACCTTCTAAAATTGGTGAACAGTTTAAGAAAATAGTGAAATGAGGGGTTGAAACAATAAGAAAAAAAAATGTTGTTTTTTTAACAAGAAGGCAGCAAACACTCCTACATGCCCTTTAAAGATTGACAACGAACCGGTGGCACAAGTTCAACATATTTTTTTATGTTGGCAGTAGCATACTGACTGTACCTGACTGTAGATGCAATACTGAAATCATGCTATGGCCAGGAAAAGATTTATTGACTAGATTTATCATTGTTATATTTGATAGGTACAACTAAACGGGGGCGAAACGTGGACCATAAGCATGCAGATGAATGAACACTGAAGAGGCTATGGAGATGTGAAAGTAGCGTAGATTTTTGAAGATTTAGTGGACAGAGATGTCAAAGAAGAGGTTTTTGTTGGTGGGAAGATACAATTGATGTGATGCTTTTGACCCAGGATACAAGGGAAGCTCGTTAATGAGGATTAGGGTCGAGGTTAGGATATCAAGGTAATAAGAACAAAAAAGTTAAATTACACCGAAACATTTCATTTACCTGTACCTTAAATACTTTAAAACCAGTTCTATTGACCTACAAAACAAATAATTGCTTACCCACCTGTACCTCTTAAAACCGTTATACTGATTAAACGAGTCATAATTAATTACTCTCTCGTTTCCCAATAAAACATCCTCTCGCCCTCGGCCTTAGTTAATAGCTACAAGAAAAAGGCAACCTTACGTAACCATGATCAGGAGGCACTTGAACAAAAATAAACAAATTATCTGCTTGAAACATTCCTGTAACCATGCGCCGCAAACAAGAAGGGGTTTATTACAAAATAATATCTTACTAATTTCGTGAGCAAAGACAACAATGTCTGCAAGGTTATGAAAATGTATCTCCTCAACTACCATCCATCTTCTATTGGTATCACATACGTCAAATCAGCACAAAATTAGTGCATGACAACTCAAGTTCTGTTTAACAAAATGATAGTGAAAACAAGTCATGATGCTGATAATCATTATCACCTAAAAGTAACTATTATAATTGGTATTATCACTATACATACTATTTTAATATCATGATTGATATATTTCCAACTTTAAGCAAAGCCCTACACGATGGTAATAAAATTATAACTCTATACAATAACAATACAAGTGGTAACTTCATACATATACCGTAACTTTATACACGGCGACTGTATTCAGTAGTGATATACATGGCAAGGTCATACACATATCAATTAATACAAAATACATACGATAACTTTCAGAAACTAAACCTGTATCAAGTGGCAATACACATGGTACTAAGAAAGGTCACTCATAGCATGAAGTACTAACTTTGCGTTTAATATCAATCTGAATAAAAGTTTATCATCGTAAGTATGCAACAATATATGTCGGCAACACAGAATGATACATCGTAGTCAAAGTCCTATTAAATTGTTGAGGAGAGACCGATGGAGATGTGCTGGTACCACTTGTAAGTGGTATGTAACGTGGTTTGAAGAGACATGTGGCCAGACACATACACTAACAGCAAGTGTGAACGGCTTCACCAAACCGACTGCTGTAGCCAACATAATGTCACACATACATGCATATTTGTAGATATGTATCCTAATGTCGCCCCAGGATGTTTATGGCAGTGTTTTCAACTAGTGACCAGATGTCGCCAATGTGGACGCACCTTATGGATGGGTCCACACTGGCAATTTCAAGACAGTGACATTAAACATCGCGGGCGACATTTAAATACATGACTACAACAATATATATATATATATATATATATATATATATATATATATATATATATATATATCACTGTTTGGAAATATATTAATAAGAAGAGTCGATTTAGTGAGGCCGTCCACTTTACGTCGGTGGAGCCCTGAAGG
>BOPN01000466.1:299911-312411 GCA_017312705.2 Penaeus japonicus
CTTCATTTCCTCTTTTTCTGGATCATTCTTCATTGTCTACTCTTCCTTTTATTTTATCATTATTATTATCTTGTTCTTCTGCTTCTTCCTCGCCTTTTTATTTTTTTTATTTTCGTCCTCATATCATGATCATCATCATTATCATGTTATTCAGATTTTTCTCTTATCCTCTCTTCTTCCTCTTCATCGTCTGCCTCTCCATCATCATCTTTTCCATCATCTTCTTTCAATTCATCTTCATCCTCTTTTCCATCGTCTTCTTTCAATTCATCTTCATCCTCTTTTTCCGATTCATCTTCGCAATTATTTTTCTTCTTCCTTTTTATCTTCCTCTTTATTTCCATTCTTTTTATTGATATTCATCACCTTTCTCTCCTTCATCTTCAGGATTATTATTTTTCTTCATCTTTTTCCTATTCATATTCATCATATTTTTCTCCCATTAATCATCATCTGCCACATCTTCTTCCCATTCATCTTCTTCGTCATCTTCTTCCTACTCATCTTCATCCTTTTCTTCTTCCTATATATTTTCATCGTTTTCATCCTACTCATCTTCATCATTTTCTTCTTATTCATCTTCATCTTTTACTTCCTATTCATCTTCATCATCCTCTTCTTCCTACTCATCTTCATCACCATCTTCTTCCTATTCATCATCATATTCTTCCTATTCCTCTCCATCATCATTTGTTTCCTTCTCCCTTTTCAAAGCAAGAACAATCCAACAATAATTTCTAAAAAAAAAAAAAAAATCCATCCATCCTCATTGCTAATGTCCACAATCTCATTTTCCTTCTAGCCAATTGACTACCTTATTTACATGCAAAAAGATGATTCTCCAAACCATGCTATGCAACTAATGAACGATTGCAAGTTGCATTATTAAATTTCGGATTTCAACACCAGATGATGCGATCTTCATCCACTGTTTGTTGAAAAGAGGAATGATTGTGATTGGTGATCGTGCAGACGTTGGTGGAATTGGGCTTGTGGTAATGCACATGGCGTTTAATCAAAATAGGTTTTATTTATACAGAATTTCTACTGTCATAGATGTCAATGTGATATATGTATATATATATATCATATATATATATATATATATATATATATATATATATATATGTGTGTGTGTGTGTGTGTGTGTGTATGTGTGTGTGTATGTATATGTATATATATATATATATATATATATATATATATATATATATATATATATATATATATATATATATATATATATATATATATGTGTGTGTGTGTGTGTCTGTGTGTGTGTGTGTGTGTGTGTGTTTCTCTCTCTCTCTCTCTCTCTCTCTCACACACACACACACACACACACACACACACATATATATATATATATATATATATATATATATATATATATATATATATATACATATATACATATGTTTATACATATATACATATATATGTTTATATATGTTTATATATATATATATATATATATATATATATATATATATTTATCTATATAAAGCATAAAAAAACAGTTCCACTCACTTGTTCCTTCCTACTTCCTACGTGTCCGATCACCTGCCCTCACCGGCCCTTCTTGTACTGTGTTGCTTCCCCCTTACCCTCATATATACCTTTTTCTCCTCTTGTTCCCAGGAGGATTTCGAGACTGTTGTCTCTTTTTTCAATAAACTTGTTTTGTACATTGTATATTCTTCTGCCATAGAAAGACATTGTAGTCTTTATATGTGTACACACACACACACACATATATATACACATGTATATATATATATATATACTTTTATATATATACATATGTACATATACATATTTATACAGAAACACAATAGACAAAATCGTATACCATGATTTTACGTAGCACACACACTCGCACACACACACACAAACATACATACACATTCATACACTCACACACACGCTCAAACACACACACACACACATATATATATATGTGTGTGTGTGTATGCTTGTGTGAGTGTATATATATAGATAGATAAAGATATATGTATATATACACACACATTCTGCTTTTGCAGTAGATGTATTAAGAACTCATTTCACATTCAACCACTTAAGATAAACAGAAAACCCTGCATCATACAAAGATTTCACACCACGTTACTGAGAGGTACATGATGAGAATCTGCATTGATTCACTCGCGCATCACGTTTAACAAATATCAGAAAACGATATCGAGGGCGTGGAGCCGGATGTGGCCTGGAATGTGAAGTGAACCTGAGAGGCTCCTCGGTTCTCCTACCTGCGGAGAGGCTCGAGGCCGGCCGAGAGGGAACAGCTCCTGCACGGTTTACTTTGCCTTGTGCTTTCTATGTTCTGTTCTTTTTTTTTCGTTATTTCTCTTTTCTTTTCTTCTTCTTCTCTTTGCTACTTGGTTCTTTTGCCTGAGGAGTGGGCTCGAGGCCGGCCGAGAGGAAGCAGCTCTTGTCGGGTTTATTTTTCCTTCTTGTTTCTGACTTGTTAGTTCCTTCCGTTATTCTTCTTTTCTTTAGTTCTCCTCCTTCTTAACTTTGCTCGTTGATTCTTTTGCTTGTGGAGAGGGCTCGAGGGATGCCGAGAGGGAACAGCTTTTACCGGGTTTACTTTTCCATTTGTTTCTCGGTTGTATTCGTTCTTTCTGTTATTTTTTTTTTTTTTTTCATCGTGTACTTTTTTGCTTTGTATTTCGGTCTCTTACACGGGGAGAGAATCAGGAGCTGCCAAGAGGGTAGAGCTGTTGCTCGGTTCATACTTTTCTTTTCTTTTTTTCTTTTTTTCGGGGAGGGTAGATGTTCGTATAGGCTTTTTTCCACTATTCTTTTATTTTTTATTTTTTTTTTTGCACCTTGGTTCTCTAACCTACGTACAGTGGTCGCACGCTGGGATTTCGAGAGGAAACAAGTCTTCTCTGGTTCATATTTCCCGTTTCGACTCTCGGATTATTTCATTCATTCTCTGTTTTGTCTTGTTTTATTTAATTTGATTTGTTTATTCTTATCTATGGAGAGGGCATAACGCTTTTCTACAGAGTACGTCTTTTCTCTCAAGCTAATTGATTATAAACAATGGTATCACTGAAGCGTATCTTGAAATTTCTTGAATGATTGCTAAAATGTTTATCAAGAGGTACAGTAATTTAGAAATATAGAGCATATTATATCCTAACTTGAAACTAATTTCCTGTTGTTTGTGTGGTATTAAAAAAAGAAAAAGAAAAAAAAAAAACTTCATGAGTGGATCTTTGGTAATGGTGATGAGATAAACATCAAACCTTAAGTATAGGACAGGGTCATGTCATGAAGGGAGAGTGACATATGGCAGGAGTCCAATTCCTTCTTTGGCAGCATTTTTCCCTCAGAAAAAAAAACTATCTGAAAGACTCAAAAAACTTTTGGTAATTAAGATTATGGCAAAGATACACACGGATGGACACTTTATGAAAGTTTTAGAATTTAAGTTATGTTATGTTGGGAAAATATTTGAATAATCTTTATGTTTATTTTAACTGTTCTTCTCTTTATGTGACGTATAAATATAGCAAATTGTTCCAAAAATAATTACATTATATAAGATATAATTATATATTCCAGTATACTTATATCATAATAGCTCTATGGTTCTCTTTAGTTTTTATGATCAGTTAGAAGGATTTCCATCATTTCTCCTTACGGGTTTAAGATGGAAGCGAAAATTTTAATCCGAATTTCACTACAGCATAATTCGTACATTAATGAGTTTTTGAAAGATGAAGCAAGGATACAACGAACAATGTCGTCGAAATTATGAATACTGAAACATGTTCAATTCATAATGCTTTTTTTTTCAATTATTGATGATGTTATTGTCATTATCATTACCATTATTATAATAATTATAATAAATAATGCTATCATTGTTACTCTTATAACCAATACTGTCATTGTTCTTATTATGTACTGAAAGTATTTTCCATGCTGGCACTAAAAGATAGATAGATAGGGAGATAAATAGACTGATAGATGAAAGATGATGGAATGCATTAATGATAAATATTCGCGTTCTTTAAGTCTGATGCATGCAATATAGCCATTGCAATAGTATCTCAGCAGCCAGCAGCTGTCGAGCATGATGTCGCGTATATGTTGCAAATTCATAAATGTTATTGTAGAAGCAGTCTAGCTGTTCTGTTGGTGGCACCTATTGTTGTCCCAACAGTAACCGTTATCAAGGACTCGACATGTTATCCATCTCGCAATGATAAAATATGTTGCTTTACATGCAAGACGTCTGAGAAAACAACAACTATTATTGTTCCTAAGATACTAATACTAATGCAAAAACAACATATAAACATAAGTAATATATATTCCCTTATGACAACCCTTTGTACGGCCCCTCTCCTCGGGTCAGAGAACCTAGTTAAAAAAAAAAAAAAAAATAATAAATAAATAAATAAATAAATAAAAATAAAACATAACGAAACGAACTTAACTCCAAGAAACGAGAAGGAAAAGTAAACCTGAAAAGAGCTCTTACCTCGCGTCCATACTCAAGCTAACTTCTTAAGCAAAAGATCCAAGAAACAAAGAGAAGAAGGAAAGAAAAGATGAAAAAAGGGAGAAAGAACACAATGGAGAAACCAGAAGGAAGAGTCAACCGAGCAAGAGATGTTCTTTCTCGACCATCTCCATGCCTCTCCGCAGGTAGGAGAACCAACGAGTAAAGATAAGATGAGAACTAACGGAAGGAACTAACAAGAAACGTAAACCCGACAAGAGCTGATTCCTTCCACTCTTCAAGTAAAAGAACCGAGAAGCATAGAGAAGGAAAGAAAGGAAAAGTATAGGGGGAAAAAAAACTAAAAAACTAACAGAACATAGAAAGCACAAGGATTAGTAAACCGGGCAAGAGCTGTTCCCTCTAGGCATCCCTCGAGCCCTCTCCACAAGCAAAAGAATCAACGAGCAAAGTTAAGAAGGAGGAGAACTAAAGAAAATAAGAATAACGGAAGGAACTAACAAGTCAGAAACAAGAAGGAAAAATAAACCCGACAAGAGCTGCTTCCTCTCGGCCGCCCTCGAGCCCACTCCTCAAGCAGAAGAACCAAGAAGCAAAGAGAAGAAAAGAAAAGAGAAATAATGGAAAAAAAAGAACACAACATAGAAAGCACAAGGCAAAGTAAACCGTGCAGGAGCTGTTCCCTCTCGGCCGGCCTCGAGCCTCTCCGCAGGTAGGAGAACCGAGGAGTCTCTCAGGTTCACTTCACATTCCAGGCCACATCCGGCTCCACGCCCTCGATATCGTTTTCTGATATTTGTTAAACGTGATGCGCGAGTGAATCAATGCAGATTCTCATCATGCAACTCTGTAAGTTAGTGCGAAATTGGGCATAAGGTCTGGGTTTTCTTTACCGTATGTGCGTAAATTTAAAATAAATCATTTCTCATTTATGTAAGGGCATATATATGTGTTTATGTGTGTATGTGTGTGTGTGTGTGTGTGTGTGTGTGTGTGTGTGTGTGTGTGTGTGTGTGTGTGTGTGTGTGTGTGTGTGTGTGTGTTTGTGTGTGTGTGTTTGCTGCCTGCACACGTATATACACAGTTATATATATATACATATATTCATGTAAACATATATATATATATATATGCATATATATGTATGTATATAAATATATATGTATTTATGTATATATACATATATACATATATATACTGTATACATATATGTACATATACATATATACATATACAACATATATATATATGTATACATATATAATTCTGTGTATGTGTGTATATACTGCAAATCGTAGTAATTTGGTTTGAAACCTTGGTATCTGATCATTCCTGAAAGTAGTGTATGTTGATCTTCATCGCTCACCCGGTCACATTTTTAAAGATATTGTAGTATTAGATTTATGACACTTGGAAGAAAGAGTTGAGAAAAAAATGAAAGCGTAAATTAAATACGTTCAAAAATGATATAAGATATGTGACATCATTTACCAAACTTCCATAAAAGTATTTTGTTCGAGTTCTATACTTTTACGTAAAGCTTTTACAAACACAAAAGGTAATTAACGTAACTAGCTCCTGAAAGTAAAGAATATCTATCTTTTCTAAAAACAAAATAGCTATTCTGCTTCCTCTTATGTGTGTGTGGACGTATTTGTTTGTACAAAATTAAGAGGGTAAACCTTTTCAGTAGCGTTGCATCATTCACGTACTATTCTTTTATGCAACAATATCTTTCCAGCCTGCTGCCTTTTGCCTTCATAAATGTTAATGAGGAAGCAGTCTGGCTAATCTTAAGGAGCATCATCTGTTATTGCTCTTACGTAAGTCACTGTTGCAGATTAAATGCGCGACCCGTCTAACGTTGCATGCCCTCGAAATAAATTCATCAGGAGAAAAAGATGGTTAAAACCACGTGAAAGGCATAAGAAAGTGAGATTTAAAGCATGTTAATATTCTTAAAGTTTATAGAAATAATAAAGATATATAGATTTGGATGGCGTTTCGACATTAATAACAGCAATAATAATGATAATGGAAATAACGATAATAGTAATCATAACAAAAATAATAACAATCACTCCTTATAGCAGAGATGATCCGTGTACAAGAATAGATAAATTTAAGACAAAAACAAACACATATCTGAAAAAAATCACTAGTGTAAGAAGGGATATACATATTCCCATAATGCAAAGCTTTATTTTTAAAACCAGGTTCCTCCTCTGTGACAAATGTATGTATGCATCTCTGTGTGTAAATATATATGTATATATATATATATATATATATATATATATATATATATATATATATATATATATATATACAGTTATATATTATATATATGTATATATCTCATATATATATATATATATATTCATATATATAATACATATATATATACACATATATATATAACATATATATATATAATTATGTATATACAGTACATACATACACACATACATATATATAATATTAGCTGTGGCACTTCCAACAGGGAAGCAGAGGCTGATAATGAATCTTAGGATCAATGTTGCCAATATTTTCTAGCTCTGAATCAACAAATAAAACTTTCTTCGGTGTAGAAAACAGAAACTATCTTCAAATGCTTCTTTTTTTACAATTGGCAACCAAACGTTTCGAGTGTTTAAACACTCATCTTCAATGGTAAGTACTTTAAAAAGAAAAGAAAAAAAAGGATTCAAATAATCCTTCAATAATATTCACAACAATATAGCATACAATTACATGTTAATAATGGTAATTACAATAGGAACCAAAAATTCCATTGTGAACAATTATCAAAATAAAACAAGGAAACTTAATAGAAAACCATTATCACAATTAGAGTATAATCAAAACTCAATGAAAATAATTCTAATAACAGTAAACTAGTTGATACACACCACCCGTGAAAACGAGATTGAATTACAGCAAATTTTTTTTAATATCATTTACAAAACATAATAGGAATCATAATGACTCTATCATAATTGTATTGACTAAGAAATATCACAGAAAAAATATATAAACTAATGAGTGAACATGTGACTAGAGCCCAAGGGTCCATACGGCAAAAGCCGGTTGCTCAAGAAAACTATTATATCATGATTCTTGACATCATAATACTTCTTAATGCTATATACAAAGGATAGAAACAATACATAAGACAATTTAAACGGAGGAATAATACTAACCAAATGTAACAAAGCAGAAAACACATTACATTAGCTGTACGTCCATGATTAAACCTCAGTAGAGCGTCTGGCCGTTCAAAGAGACACAAAATCCTACCGGAATGCGAAAAGAGAAAATGGGTGAATTATGGAATACTATTTCAAAATTTCAATATCAGCAGATGATGAATATTCATTGAGGTTCGGTTTTAATTTCCAAATCCAAAGGCTTTCAAAAAAATACATTCAAATAATCATAACATGTTTGTGATGAATCTAGAATTTCAAAGAAGTCATAATCAATGGATGATTGATTGTTTAAGAATGACTTCTTATTGAGGATTTTGTTAGGTTTGTTAAGTTTTTGTTCCTAAAAGAAAACATTTATGTTCTTCGATACGCATAAACAAATTGCGAGATGTTTTTTTTTCCACATAAGTAGCGTTACAGTTATTACAGGCGAATTTATAAACGATAGAAGAACGTAAAGATTTAGAAATTTTATCCTTGATTTTGAATAGACTGCCAGTAGTTAAAGAAGATGTATACATGACCTTTAATTTAACAAAATTATGGACAATATTTGTTAATTTTCTTTCTAAACTATGGCTTAAAGAACCAAGATATGGAAGTTTAACATACAATACATCTTTGGGTACTGTAAGAGGAGTGGTTATGGGTATCATTAACTTATTCAAAGTTCTTTTTACAAAGATCTGGATAAAATTTAGGGGAAAGCGATTTTGTCTAAGTATATCCAAAATGTGAGTAAATTCATTATGGAAAATCAGAAAGTTCTTTGAAATCTTGAATGCTCTATACACCAGAATGCAAATAAGGTTACTCTTGTATTTCAAAAATATTTAAGAAGCAAATTTAGCATTTAATCCAGTTTAAGTTGGTTTTTTGTAGATTGACGAAGTAAAAGTGTTATTTTCACGGGAAATTTTAACATCTAGGAAAGGAAGACTCCCATTTACTTCAACATCATGCGTGAATTTTATATTAGGGTGTTTAACATTCAAATAGTCAAGAAACTTAGTGATGCTGTCTCTGGATTTAAAAAGTAATAGCGTGTCAGTAACATGTCTGAAATAATGGCAAGGTTTGAAACTTTCAGGGCAATATTTTAGTCATATGTTTTTATAGTGACACATAAAAATGCTTGCAAGAGTTGGACCTAAAGGGTTCCCCATAGCTACTCCTTCTATTTGTTTGTACAATTTCCCATTAAAATAAAACAAAATATCCTTAGCGGCTATATCTGGTAGTTACTTGAAGTTTGATTTATCTAATCCTTGGATTTCGAGTTTGTCCTTAAAAAGAGTGTCCATAATAATTGATAAGGTTTCGACAATGGGGACATTAGTAAAAAAGTTGGAGACGTCAAATCTCGCTAATACAAAATCATCGCCATTATCAATGTTCATTAAACAAAAAAAGTGAAGGTATTTTGGATAGTGTAATTATTATTAGGCTTTTCAAAATAGGGATGGAAATTTTTGATACATTATAATTTATAATTCATAATTTACGTTATAATTAAGTCTAATGGGGACATTAGCTTTGTGAATCTTTGGAAGTCCATATAAAATACCTGGTCTGGATCCAGAAATGAAAAGAGAGGAGTATGTTGAATCATCTATGTGCTCTTTCTTTACTTTCTAAGCAAGGAATTTAGTCTATCTTCATTCTTGATAATTAAAGATTTACATTTATTATCTAATTCGTTAAACTTAGTTTCGTTATCCAAAACATCTTCAATTTTCTTAATATAGTCTACTTTATTCAATAAAACAATACTCTGCCCCTTATCCGGTTTTGAGATAATGACGTCCCTATTTCCAACCAATTCCTTTAGGAGTCGAAGATCTGAGTCTGTTATACCCTCATTATTTTTTCTTTCTTTTTCTTTTTGGTAGGAAGAGTATAGAGCAAACGCCAGATTTTTTTTGTGACTGATTTATCATGATTTCTAGTTTCGTGAAAGATATTAGAAGGCTTATGGTAATTTAAAGACCGGAATAATTTTTCAAATGACAAAAAGAAATGTGAGAAATTTAGTTTCGAAGTAGACATACCAAATTTCAGACCTTTGGCTAGTAAGAATTTTAAATTTTGTGATAAATTTACATTAGAATGGTAAAACACAACTTTATTAGGGTCAGGAGACTCATTGGGTTTATTTAAGCCCAAATAAAATAATTTCTTTTCATGAGGTTTCTGTACACTTTTCAAAGAATTTAAATTGCGACTTTCCGTACATCTTAGATGATTAAAATCCAAAAAGGAAATGGATCGCCTTAATTCAGCTTCAATTTCCGAAACTTTACCCTTATGTTTATTAAATTCTTTGGATTTAGATCTGATTTCAATCTCCAAGAGTTTATTCTGGAAAGTGCTACACGTCCTATTATTACTATTGTTAAATTTCCATAATTTGAACCTTACAAATTTAGGAATAAGCTTATTTATTAATCATTCTTTCAAAAATACTATGTCATTTTGTAATTCTTTCACTTTAAATGAATATTCTTGATAGCTTCTATATACTTATTGAAGGATAATATTCTCGAAGGATAATACAAATTTTTTTTTTTCTCTCTCTCTCTTTTCTTTCTTTCTACGGTACTTACCTGAAGATGAGTGTTTAAACATTCGAACCGTTTGGTTACCAGTTCTAAATAAAGAAGCATCTGAAGATAGTTTTATTTACTGATTCAGAGCTGGAAAAAAAGATGTTTCTTCTGTCAACATTGACTCTAAGATTCATAATATTTCTATCTATCTATATATACATATATAACGAAAAGAAAACAAGTCCGAGGAAATTTACACATACTACCAAAAGACAGACAGGAAAAACATAAATAGTACAAGAACTCATCTCTCCAGGGCATCCCCGACACTCACCTCAAGAAAGAAAAAAAATAAAAAATAAATAAAAAATAATAATAATAACGGAAAAAAGAACAAATACAACATAGAAAGGATATTGAAAAAGTAAACCGTGCAGGAGCTGTTCCCTCTCGGCCGGCCTCGAGCCTCTCCGCAGGTAGGAGAACCGAGGAGCCTCTCAGGTTCACTTCACATTCCAGGCCACATCCGGCTCCACGCCCTCGATATCGTTTTCTGATATTTGTTAAACGTGATGCGCGAGTGAATCAATGCAGATTCTCATCATGCAACTCCTTGTAACGAAGTGTAAAGTGTTTCCTTTTCTCCGGCTTGACGAAACACACATATGTATAGATAGATAGATTTTTATAAATAAAATATGTATTTTGTATATCAGTCAATCTACCCTTTTATCTATCTACTTATCTATTTATCTATTCATAATGTGTATTGATTTGTTAGCAATATAAAGGTTTCATTTAGTTGTTTTATTGGGCCTTTGAACAAAAAACAATGTATCAGGTGTGTCGGACCTGTCTGCTGTATTTGACAGAAATAAAATTAGATAAGTGATATAATGAAATACGTGATGTTATTTATCCATTGGAAAGATAGAGGCAAAATTCACAAAATGTTTTTAACTGACGAGTCCTTACCATGCCATTATTCCTTAGGTATGAAGGATGGTTCAATTTCCTTTTCTCTCTCTCAACATTTCATACTATCTCTACATCTTGGCGAGGCTACTCTCGGGTACTTCTTTATTACCGAACGAAAGTTATTTTTATGGGGTTATTTAAAAGATCCATGAAGCCGATTGAATGGTCTCCAAATTGTTGTTACCGCCTGCCTGTTTTCTAACACACACACGCGCGCGCGCGCGCAATGTGAGATTGTGTCCAGAAAAGGTTTTGAGCCAAAGACGAGTGGTCTTTGGTTTCTTATAACCACGAACCACTCGTCTTTGGCTCAAAACCTTTTGTGAACACATTCTCACAAAGTGATTCCAGTCATGGGAATGGCTGCCTTTAGGCCAGCAAACGGACTTGTCTCCGAAAATCTACTTCACTCACCTCGCGACCCCACTCGGAATCTCTCAGCTCCCCAGGCTACCTGGAACAGCACAAAGAAGCAAGAGGAACACCTAAAAAATTCAACATCAGGAATTGGAAATTACATTCTTACTAGTGATCATCGTATTCATTTAATAATATGACTAAATGTATGGTCTAGTTTGCCACAAATTGACTTTAAAGAAAATTTTATACATTTCAATTCCTTCTGTGATACTACATAATTCTTACTTGCATCCATTAAGCATTCATCTGTATTAACAAATTCTATAACTCAGCAACTACATAAGTCTAAAAGTTTGTTAAATATTTCAAGGTATGTTTCATTCATGAATTCCCTACCCCCCCCAGATGTACGCGTAGTGTAACACAGCCGGCCTGCCGCATCCCAATTTCCCCCTCCCCTGCTACATGAATCCTGATGTTCCATAAAACTGCAATTTGGAAGAATCGGAATCCCACCGCTGCCACCACATTGTGAGAATGTTTTCACAAAAGGCTTTAAGTCAAAGATGGGTGGTTCTAGGTTCCTTTATTGGTGGATAACAGCACAAGTATATGACGATAATTACTTGGGTAGCGATGGCTTGTTGGACGTCTCTTGTTAGGCTGATGTCTCATTTCTCCCCATCGGAGAGTGAGTAACCGACCGACCAACTGACTGACTGATTCCCTAACTGACTCACTGACTCCGGGACAAGTGAGGTTAAACCTCTATACTGTGGCTTGCTGGTTTAGCTACAAATAGATTCCTAGTCGGGTTTTCCTTCCTCAACGCAGGCATTAGCCAGAGCACCATGTGGTAGCAACGTAGCAATCAGCCTGTCCTCAAGTGGCACTAGA
>BOPN01000466.1:342411-344911 GCA_017312705.2 Penaeus japonicus
ATATTAGAGTACTTACGAACCGAAAGAACTGCCGTATCTTTTGGCATCTCTTTCTCTCTCATTCACAAAAACACTTACATATTCAGTCACTCTCTCTTTTTCATGTCTACACATACAAACAAACACATACACACACAACAAATATGTGTATAAATTTATATGTATACACACACACACACACACACACACACGCACACACACACACACACACACACACACACACACACACACACACACACACACGTATATATATATATATATATATATATATATATATATATATATATATATATATATAGATAGATAGATAGATAGATAGATAGATAGATATCCATATACATACATACCCACCATAACTTTTTCATTATCAACACAGATACCATACACACAAACCGCCCTCTCTCACTTTTCCATTGGCATCATGTAGCCGTCGTAAGTAACCGTCCATTAAGAACTTGATGACGTCACCAGGGTGTCAATAGTTATGATTATCTCGTGGGAGATGAGACCGACCTCGGTGCCAAGTCAGAATTATGATCTCTGTATAAGGTCTTGCCTTTGAATCGAATTCCCTTTTATAGGTCCTTTGGTAGTTAAGGTTTTCTCTTTCAAAGACAAAACGAATAAGTATAATATTTTTAATGATAAGAACAATAATAATATTATAAATGTTAATAATGATAATGATATTAAGGGAATTCGATTCATAGGCAAGACCTTATAAAGAGATCATAATTCTGACTCGGTGCCAAGTCAGAATTATGATCTCTTTATAAGGTCTTGCCTATGAATCGAATTCCCTTTTATAGGTCCTTTGGTAGTTAAGGTTTTCTCTTTCAAAGAAAAAAACGAATAAGTATAATATTTGTAATGACAAGAACAATAATATTATAAATGTTAATAAAGATAATGATATTAACGATGATAATAATGTGATGATGACAATAAAATCATAATGATAACAAGAGCAACAATATCAATAAAAAATGAAAATGATAATAATGATGATGAAAATAATAATGAGAGTAATGATAATGATATAACAGCAGTGATTATGATAATAACAATGATGATAAGGATAACTAAATAATGATAATAATGATAATAATGAAAATAATAACAATAGTAATAATAATAATGATGATGATAGTAACAATGATAGTAATAATAATAATGAGAATGATAATAATAAAAATAGTGATAACAATAAAAAACTGTAATGATGATGATGATGATGATGGTAATGATAATGATGATGATAATAATAATAATAATAATAATAATAATAATAATAATAATAATAATAGTAATAATAATAAAAGTAATTATTATTATTATTATTATTATAATAATGATGATGATGATGATGATGATGATGATACTTATGATTATGATTATGATTATGATTATGATTATGATTATGATTTTGATTATGATGATGATGATGATGATGATGATGATGATGATGATGATGATGATGATGATGATGATGATGATGATGATGATGATGATGATGATAATAATAATAATAACAATAATAACAATAATGATAATGATAAGCTATTGTGATGACAAAAAAAAAGAAAAAAAGAAAGATAACGACAATCATAACATCAGCCATTATGATAATGGCAAAACATGCAATAGAAGGTAATTTCCCATTGATTCTAGCATGCAAAAGCAGTATAATAATCTTTAGAAATCGGAGCACAAAAAGAAAGGATAATGTTGAGTAATAGAAGAAATGAGTCAGTTATTCGAAGTAATTTTCGGATCGTCTCTTGGTACTCGAAAATAAAAATGATCTTTTTGTTGAAATTCTTCTAAAAAGGAAGAAAGAAAGAAAAAAAATCCACATACATCGACAGTCACGGTAATAATGAATGCAATACTCGGCCTTTAAATAACAAAGATATCAAGATAAGAATAAAAGGAAAATACAAATAACAACCAGCTGTTCTATGCGAGCGCCGTCCAGTCACCTTTCAGAACAGTAACTGTGGTATGCCTGTCCGTTAGCGAAACAGTTTGTGTGCTATTTCACCATCCCGCAAGGTAATAGCCGGGTGTTATATACAGGTGGCCGAAATCGAGAGTTGGGGAATAAAGAGCAGGGCCAGGAAATAGATATTTAATTCATTGGGTTGCACAGTGTCTTTAGATCAACTTAATCATGTGAGTGTGAGAGGAAAAGCACTTCAGATAAATGAAGACGGATTAATGTAGATGCCAATGTGTAAATGTTGTAATGTTTGGAATTATTGAGTGTTTGGTTAGTTCATCTGATTGTGTACTATCTGAGATAAATGGCAGGCAAGTTGACCTTTGAAAGCAATAGTAAACATTAATTTGTTCAACAAGGATGAATTTATTTCCTTAAAATCTCTTAGCATTGTATATAGAATGTACATACGAGTCTCAGTGCGCATTCCAAAGGTTAGGTGGGAGTGAAAGCCTGAATGAAAGGTAAAGAGAGTGAAAGTTAAGGATAAAGGAGAGT
>BOPN01000466.1:354911-356356 GCA_017312705.2 Penaeus japonicus
GGAAATAAAAAGAGAAAGAATGGATAGAGAGAGAATGTTCATAAAAAGATAAGGAAAGGTAGTAGGACGAAAGAAGGCGAGGGTGCGAGAGAAAGAGAATATTTGAGTAAAAAAATGGGAGAAAGAGAGCGTGAGAGACCCAATTTATTAGAGTTACTCAGAGAACTTTTGTGTATCCTTGGCATTCATCCTATAGCATACCAATAAAACAAAGGGAATGATATAAATGTGATTTTTTATTATTGTGTTTTCTCTCATATAGTATGTTTTATCTAACTATCAGCAACCAGTTACCTTGAACCAAGACAGAGGTACAAAGGGAGAGATAACATGCTTAAATAAAGGACAAAGAAAAAATAAAGAATATAGAATCAAAATGAAAAGCACGACAACAGCACAACACGAATTTATACAGTATATACCCGCAACCACAGTGCATGAAAGACAATATGTCAGGCAGAGACTAGTGTGTTTGAAAATTCCGTGATGCTGTTGCGTTTGCCGAGTAGAATTCTAAAATACGCACAGGGTGAAAATGAGGTGCGTATCTCATGCAATGTACGAGGATGGTACTTCGTGCAAGAGAATAATAACACAACACAACACAAAAGTGAGAATGGAGAAAAATGAGAATTCATCCAGCTCCACGTGTCATGCGGTAAGAAGGAAGAAAGGAAGAAAAAAAAAATACAAATACAAATTAGATAACATTAAAGAAGAGGAGGAGAAATGAAATAAACAAGTCGATAGATTATTGATGTGATTTATAATTACTTATTACGTTAACGGCGATTGCTCATCAAAGGCGGAAATTTAAAATATTAATCTAAATATGATCTTTACATAACTAATGTCGAGTGTTAACAATGGTACTTTGTTGCATGCCCTTTTCAATATGTCGCAACATGTATAACAGAAACGGAAACACATAATTAAATACTGTGTTTAAAGAGACTAATTCTATGAGGTTCATACACGCTTGAATGGAAAAGAAAAAGATATTAAAACGTAAAGATTACCATTAGTTTTTACATTTTTAGGGAAAAATAGTAAATTCATATTACCAGTAATATACTCCATGTAAGTGTGTCACCTGTATTAGCTAGCTCTCCCGTGTAAAAGCTTCCGGGTGATTAAGCTTGTGGAAGTAAAAGGGAAGAACATCCGTGTGTAAAGATTACCTGTAATATCCCCCAATGTATCAAAACGACTAACGCTTATTGCAGAGGTGATGGCTGTGCAAGATTCTCTTAGTCTGCATCACGAGAGGATACGAGTTGATGATGAGATTGATTAATCAGGCAGAAGAACCGCCGAGAGGAGAGCTTATTGGTGTATCACTTCATGCTGGTTGAGCACGAGGCACTAGACTCTGGGAGAAATGTGTGTATATGCAAGCATGAGTAGTATTCACGCACATCTTAAAATATGTATATATATATATA
>BOPN01000466.1:405291-407791 GCA_017312705.2 Penaeus japonicus
TGACCGACAATCACTGCCCACAAGTGCTGGCCATTCCTTCCGTAGTGAGGAGAACACTGGTTTCCAGGGCTAAATTTCTCTCCTATTGTGTGTCGAGGGAATGTTGCCAGAACAACATAAACTGGAATAGGCTGTGTTGCTACAGATGCTTCGTGTGATGGAGGGAGAATGTTTTGGATGGATGTTGTGCCGATAATGTGTTTGTTGTGTGTAGGGTGTTTAAGCTATGTGAGATTCTGACGATAGGAAATTATGTGGTATTTTAGATATGGATTTTCTCACATATCTGCTTATTTGCATTGCTACCAATTAATTGCTATTTCTAATTGCTGTATATAGTTTTTGGTAAATGGTTGCGATTATGTAAATTATATTGAAGGTAAGAATAAAATAAGAGAGAGGCCATATTATAGTGTAATTTAACACAAAATTTATAATACACAAATTTTAATAGCATTGATGATAATAATGATTATGATAATTATTATGATCATTAGTTTTATTACAAATGTAATGATAATGAATATAATGATAAGGCTAACAAGAATAGTGATGAAAATGATAATATTGAGAGCTATGACAAAAATAACAACAACAGTGATAATAACAATAATAATAACAATCATGATAATGACGACGATGCTGATGATAATGATGATGATGATGATAATGATAATGATGATGATGATAATGATAATGATAATGATGATGGTGATGATGATGATGATGATGGTGATGATGATGATGATGACGATGATGATGATGATGGATAACGAAAAAAAACAAAAAAACATCCCAGTAACGCTAATGATTTATAATTTTCCATACAAAATTTCCACATTTTCAAGAGATTCATGATTAATGAAGAGAGACTTATTTTAATCCCTTAAGCCCCCGCCCGAACGCCAGTCAAGTGTGAACTGTTCCGGGGATTGAAGCGCATCGATTACCCTGCTTGTTACTCACGGCTGCTTTGCGGTGAAACTCTTGCAGTTGCTGGGTTTATGTTTTATGTTTTATGTTATATTTATATTATATTTTAATGTTTTTTATATGTTTTATATGTTTAATATTCTTGTGTTAGCGTTTGTATTGATTTTGGATTTTTTTTTTCTTTTTTTCTTTTTTTTTTAGAAATTATTATTGGTATTTGCTTGCTCTGTGTGTATTGTTATATTTATTGATGTGATTGTATTTCTCTGTATAAGATCTTTTTCTCTTTCTCTCTCGTTCTCGTTCTCATTCTCTCTCTCTCGTTCTCGTTCTCGTTCTCTCTCTCTCTCTGTAACCATTGTATTTACGTATATTATGTTTGCTGTAATTGTTATATATATATATATATATATATATATATATATATATATATATATATATATATATATATATATATATATTCTACCACATACACATATATACATACATATACGTACGCTCATTGCTTCATCTATCTGTTTGCCCCTCTCACGCCAGACATAACAATGTTGTTTTGTCTTTCCCTTTGCAAGAGCTATGTATTGATGCAACACTTCACTCATTACATTCCAAATGTCACAAGTCACACGAAAACACCTTGATTCACATATCTCCTCAGACAAGTCACACATTGTGTCTCCTCTCGGGGAGCAGAGGAGCAACACCTCGCTCCTCGGAGGAGGACCAGCCCTCATGACTCCGACGTCCTACTGTTCAAGCTTAGCAATAAACCAAGAAAGCTGTTCCTGCCGTGTTCTTCACACCCTAGGCCACGTTACCACATACAAGCAGTGTCCAAGTCTCGGACTCTCTCTCTCTCTCTCTCTCTCTCTCTCTCTCTCTCTCTCTCTCTCTCTCTCTCTCTCTCTCTCTCTCTCTCAATCTCATCATTATTGTAAAGGTAATACATGCACATGCATCAGTTCTAAAGATAATGTGTAATTAAATAATTCACTAAAACTGATCGAAAAAGAAATATAAAAATAGGATGAACTTATCTGACCTATACCCTTATCCGACGCAGCTCTTCAATTGCTTTCATCTTTTTTTGTTTATCCTTCTTATTAGTTCACGTAAAGGTCAACTCTTACACCCTTGGTTTTATTTCTTTGGGAAACCAATTGCAATTAGTGTTATTGATAACATGGTCTGATATAGAATAATACTAATATCATTTTTATTAATAATAAAAATGACAATGAAAATTACTTTGAAATTTAAGGGCTTCTAGGGAATGCAGAATACGCTATAATATTTAGTCGATATATTGTTTCCAGAATATTAACCGAATAGGGATTATTTTATATGAAATATTTGGTATTAAAGTGTACTGCATATACGTAAGGGTTGCTCGGTATTAATATATTACTGTTTTATTTGAGCTTTAGATTCATAGTCATTTGAAAAGCGGAGAAGTAAAAGGTTTCTCTAGAGGACATGGTATAGGCTAAACTTTTCCTTTAATTTGACAAATTAGAAGAATTTCGGCTTACAAAAACAAGTCTGATATTTTAGACTGACAAATCCT
>BOPN01000466.1:452791-455291 GCA_017312705.2 Penaeus japonicus
GAGTTTCTATATTTTCGATAATGTTGGGGTATTGCTTGAGTAGAAATTTAATAATCTAAATAATTGTGCCTAACTATGTGTCCTCATAACACGTCGCTTTTCCTATCAACCCTTTCGCTGACGTGATGGTTTACATACCTTCAAACTTTTTCGCCGGTAGACTGTTTCGAGGGTATATATACCGTCTGAACTTCCATGCCATACTGTGTAGTTATGGTATGATATAATCATGTTGCGGTGATATAGCGACATAGACAAGGATGCATTTTAATTTGTAACACCTGTCTTATTATCTAATATCCATTTGACATCCATTTAAAAAATATCATGCAACTAATGCCCTAGTCTCGGCCCTCAGACCTCGCTGGCTGGTCAGTCAAATCTACACGTGATCATCGCCTCAGGTCAGTGATCTACCGACAAAGGCTGCGGTGTTTACTTTGTACAGAAACATATTCGCATGCATTGTGCATGTGTGTGTGTGTGTGTGTTTGCTAGTGTGTGTACGTGTGCGTGTTTTGTGTCTGTGTTGATCATGTTTATTATTACGTCATGCAAAATACGTTCAAAATTAATTCAGGATGGGGAAATTTGTATCCAATATGACAGAACACATTGTATCTAATATGATATAACACGATGATATGATTATTATAATGATTACAATTATGATAGTAAAAAATGATAATGAAAATGATATCAATGTCTATGATTAGGATAATGATTGGAATAATAAAGATTATGATAACAGTAATGCTTATATAGTAAGCGTTTCAATAATAAGAGCTATACTAATGATGAAAGTGATAATGATAATAATGATGAAGATTAAACTAATAGAAATTACAGTAATGCTACCAATAATAACATTGACATTAGAACTCTACCCCCCCCCCCAAAAAAAAAAAAAAAAAAAGTAATAATAAAAAATTAACGGCTGTGTGTATGGGACGCGAACTCGGGTCACTTGACTAGAAGACTTGCACGAAACTGAGTGAGCTATTGCTCGATTGAATGTCAGTTGCATAAGTGATGGTTTTAATGATAACATATTAACTTATATACATGCATACACATACGTTGTATTGATACCAGTGATATGTAAATGATTATGATAATGATGGTGATGAGGATGACAATGAGGAGGAGGAGAAAGAGGAGAATAAAAGTGATAGTGATGATGATGCTGTTGATGATGATCAGGAGAAAAAATGTAGTGTTGATAGAGCAATAATGGTAATTAGGATGAAGAAAAAGTAAAAAGACAAAAACAAAACAGAAACACAAGTATAAAGGTAATAACAAAAAAGATGATAATGATAACAATGATAATTCTGATATTAACAATACTAATGACAAATACCACGGGAATAATACCATGATGATGATGATGATGAAAACAAGGGTAGTAAGAATAATAACACTGACAAATATAATAAAAATGATAAGATCATACTAATACATTCAACAACAACGATGGTGATGCTGTTGCTAATGTCAGTGATCCAACAATTACTACTGCTACTACTACTATTAACAATGAAGAGAACATTGGTAGTAAGGAATTAGAATGATAATAATGATCATTCTAATGTAATTGTTATAACAAAAGCAACAGTAGCAATAACGATAATGATGTTAATAGTGTTATAATAACGATGCTAATAATAACAAGAATGATAATAATAACAGTAATAAAAATGATTATGATAATCATGATGATAACAATGATACTATTGATAATGATTAGAAACAGTCCAGCGGTATCAGTAGAAGTGTCAGTAATGATAATGATAAAAAATATAACAACCAAAAGAGGAATAGCGATGATGATGACGATAATGATGACGTCAGAGTGTATGGCTGCGTGCGTGTGTTCGAGGCTCTACGACATTGGTTCTCAATGATGATATTGATAATGATAATCATAATAATCATGATAATAAAGATAACAACAATGAAAATAGTGATAATAATGATAATAATGATGATAATATAATGATAACAATAATAAGGATAATTACAACAGTAACAATAAAGATAATGATGACTATGCTGATAACGACAATGATGATGAAAGTAATGAAAACAAGAATAACATGATAATGATGATAATGATAATCAAAGTAATAATACCGATAACAGTAATAATGGTGATTGTAATGATAATGATGATACTGATGATGATGATGATGGTGTGAATCGATGATGATGATGATGATAATGATGGTGGTGGTGATTATAATGATGATAACGATAATAATAATGGTAAGGAAAAGGATAATGATATTGATAATGATGTTGGTAATAGTAATAGTAATGCTAGTTATATTTATTACATTAATGAGGATAATGGATGTCGGGAAGAAAAATTAATGATGATGATGATGATGGTAACAATAGTAATGATAAAATCAATAATAATGATATTGATATCAATAATGATGATAATAGTGATAATTGTAATGACAATAATAACAACAGAGATGACAATCATTCT
>BOPN01000466.1:460291-462047 GCA_017312705.2 Penaeus japonicus
GACAGATACAAAGAGACAAAGACCAAGAAACTAAAAGACCGAAGTATGTTCTCCTGCCACTCTTCCGATGCCATTGTAGATGCTTTAACAAGTCCTCGCAAGTTCTGACGATTCAAACTCGACGGAAAGTTTGTAGCTGGCCTCTGGTATTACTTCCCCGTCCCACTTTGTTCCTTATCCTTGGGAAACAGCTCGGTTTACATGATTCAGATCTAGTACTGAGAGCTATCGTATGACTTGAAGAAAATTGATAGGTAATAAAGGTGAATTAAACCACATTGGAAAAAAAGGCTGGTGAAATGTCCCGTTTCCCGTTTCCAAACTGGTTAGTGTTTGTATACACTATTTGTTCCGAAAGAATCTTTTGTGAAGGACACGTCTATATGTACATACAGGTCCTCTATGCCTATTCTATATACTATTATTCATCTGTTTTTTCTTCTTTGTCCTGAAAATCACTGAACAAGTCATAAAGTGAGTGAAAGAGAGATATTATATGAGGTATTCACATACAGATATCTATAAAATATACAAAACTGCACTCATTCAAACACATGTTTTGGTTAAAAGGGTTAATTATCATTGATGCTGACACACTTTATCTTTAATTAAAAGATAATTCAATGCTTAATCATCCTCCACATCAGTGACAGTAAATATGCTGGAAAACATTTATACTGCACTGACAGGCTGATGGATGGGATAATAAGCTTTATGAATTCACAAGTATTGTGTAATGTATACCAAGCAAAAATGTTAATTACCCGGTTGGAAAGGTTTTCCTGTATGACCCAAATTAGCATACACGAATACAAATACATGGACATATGTATATATATATGTGTGTGTATTTATATGTGTATGTTAATGTATACAAATATTTGAACGTATATATATATATATATATATATATATATATATATATATATATATATATATATATATATATATATATATATATATATATATGTATGTATAGATATATACATATATATATATATATATATATATATATATATATATATATATATATATATATATAGATGTATAGATATATATATATATATATATATATATATATATATATATATATATATATATATACATATATATATACATGTATATATATATGTATATATATATATATATATATATATATATATATATATATATATATATATATAAGTATATATACATATATGTATATATACATAAACATATATATATATATATATATATATATATATATATGTATATATATATATATATATATATATATATATATATAATTTAAAGATACCTCAAACATTTTCAACATTCAAATACAGATAACACACCAAACAAAGAACTAAAACAAGACGTTCAGGAATAAATAACACGAAAAAAGAAACATAGGAAGAAAAAGTCTCACCCAGTCCACGTAGGTCTCCAGATAGCAGTAGATTCAGTACCACACTTGACTAGGGAACCGGACACTGCTGGTCGGCGGCGCAACACGACCAGTAACATGGTTATATAACGTTAGTTCAAAGGCTGCTCCTGTGACTCCTGTTCTAGAAGAAAAGGGAGAGGCTGATAAATGCATAAGACAGTGTGTGGGTTTACGTACAATTGGTTATCTTGGGTAGTTATCAACACTTAGACACACACACACACAGACACACACATATATATATTTATACATATATACATACATATATATACACATATATACATATATATATATATATATATATATATATATATATATATATAT
>BOPN01000467.1:17936-20436 GCA_017312705.2 Penaeus japonicus
GGAGAGAGGGAGGGAGGGAGGGAGGGAGAGGGACGGAGGGAGGGTGAGAGAGAGAGAGAGAGAGAGAGAGAGAGAGAGAGAGAGAGAGAGAGAGAGAGAGAGAGAGAGAGAGAGAGAGAGAGAGAGAGAGAGAGAACGAGAACGCCTTTTACTTCTACACAAAGCGTCTTCAAGGATACGAGGAGAACAGCTAAGCTAAATAAACAGTAGAGGGTCTCGTCCTACGCACGTACTGGGGATCACAGGTACGAAGATCTCAAAGAAAAACTAAAATGGACAACTGCCTCTGTGGGTTGAAGAGGCTGGCTGGAGTTCATGCATACCACTCTGTTTGGACTTTCTGTGAGATGAAAGGGTAAAGTGGCTTGTCAGTAGAACAATGAGATAAAAGAACGAGGAAGGAAATTGTACCAGTGGCTTTGTACTTCCCCCTAAGAAGAAAGCATGGACGATAACAAAGGCATAGTTGTTATATAGGAGACAAAAGAAATGGAGGCATTAAATAGGAGGTACCTATGGATCAATATGTATCGTACTTCACGTTCTTCATATATAATTACTGCCTAGATCATATGACGTACTAGTAAAAAAGTTTCTTTATTTACCTATGATGTCAATGACAATTTCGGTTCTCTTATTCGTTGTCTGCAGTTAGAAAATTCATAAAATAAGTAGCTAGTTTTTATGTTTGTTGATTTCTTAATATCTTTGTAGATATCATACATTAAAGCCAAAATGTATACAGTCTATTATCGTAATTACCAAATGGTGATATGTAACAAATAAGTAAAATAATAGTAGTATTTTTTACTAGTGCGAACTCCTATGGTTACTATCAAATAACATACGTATGCATAAACAGACATAATCCTTACAAACTAAGCTGCGCTGTTTATAAATTCCATTCAGGTTTAACCAAGTAAGGCTGCTAATAGCACAGGGACATATATTGTTCGGACAATGCCTTTTTGCTATATGACATAATTCACTGACGTAAGCTTACCGCCTAGGGCTGACATCTATCTTTTATTTTATTTTTAGAAAGCTGGAACAGATGGAGGAGAAACATTTAGTGTAATTTTTCGATAGGATTTATATAAAGTTTACAAACTTGAACAAATATACTTGTATGCACGTTTGTTAGGAATATTTATTATGCAGCAGTGGTTGGAAGATTTTAATCAGTTTATCTTCTGAAGCTTTTAGGAAAGCGGAGATAGTACAGTACATATAATTTACAAGAGTCAACTACGAATCCAATTATTTCTCATCCTTAACCATGTACTTTATCCAATTCGCGTCCAGCGCTTGGCCACTTGTATCGCAATCTTTTCTTTGCTTGACACTTGGTGGTGAAAGTCCCCTTCCTTGCCCCGCTTTTGTCGCCTTAATCAGCTTAGTTTTGTTTCTTTGTAATTGTAACTAATATTTCACTACTATCATACCCTTGATTCTAAACCCAGGGATTGGAAGCCCAGGGAAGTTCTCTGATTATTGGGCTTACCCAAGTCTTAAAATTGAAGCATCTTTAAAAGTGTAAGTATTTTCAGAGACATCACGCCTTGAATGTAGTTATTTTGTCGGTTGTATTTTTTAAGGAAAGCACAATCTTCATATGGCAATACATAATGGAAATATGTATTTATGTGTGAGCTAACTATGGTTGTATATAAAAAAAACAATGAATTATATTCAAGCTTTCGAGACCTTTCTCAATTTACTTTATTCATTTCATGATTACTGAATGGAACTTACCTTGTCTTTTACTCTATTGCAATTGGAATTGCACATTCCCTGATCTCAAATCTATTTTGTTGATATTGAAAATATTCTCCGCACTTCTGATTTCATGGTCGTCGGATTTCATGTTTGCTTCTGACGTCATCAGTGGCAAATGTAAACAACTGATTTAGCGTAAATAATGAGAGTTGGTTGGACAGTCAACGAGTGAATTCAACTATTGGCTGTCCGTGCGGTTAACCGGCTGTGTCACTATTCTTGTATATGTTAACACAGACGTGAGTAACGGGGGTTATGGGTATATTGGAACATATATATAGATTTTTGAACTGTTGAGGATTTTTAAAAATTACTGAAGCCTCAAGCAGTGACATTAAATTTGTCTCTTTCTTTCCTGCCTTTCGTCAAAGTCTTTAAAGTTTAGTCTTTGTGTGCGACCATTTTTTTTTTCTTCAAGTACATTCCTCACATTCTTTTATTTTGTATTTTTCTTATATGTTCTTAGAAGGATTCTGATTTGTTTTTATGCTTACGCTGAGTACGAGAGAGCTATTGTCATTCCGTATCAAGCTCATAATATTAAATCAAATTCTACAAGAGAGAGACAGGCCCTCGGCGTTTGAAAGGTCGCATTTCAGATTTGATTTGGTGGGACAGGACCCCGTTTTTTCCATCCCACACAAATAATATTTAAGAAATACTAGATTATATTTTAGCTAACATGTAGCTAATGATAGTAATCATAATAGTGATAGTATCA
>BOPN01000467.1:70436-72936 GCA_017312705.2 Penaeus japonicus
CACACACGCGCGCGCGCGCGCACATACTCACACACACATACACACACAATATATATATATATATATACATGTATATATATGTATATATATGTATATATATGTATATATATGTATATATATACATATGTATACATATATATACATATATATACATACATATACATATGTATACATACATACATACATATATATGTATATATATAGATAGATAGATAGATATGTATATAAATGAATATATATATATATATATATATATATATATATATATATATATATATATATATATACATATATATATACACACACATGGTAAATTTTCCGGCGAGTTACTAAATAAAACAAAAGTGGTATTGATTGATTCCTCTCACCCTCTATCACTCATATATAGCGGATCCCCCCTTTAACCAACAATCTGGGCTTAAACAGCAGGTGAGGGCACTAGTTGCTAACTAGGTCCTCCGACCTTCATTCTGGTAGACAATCGACTGATGTCTTTTTGTTTTACCTAATGTGCACTTATTTGGAAAAGAATCATATATCGGAAAACATTTTAAGGATGTTTAGTTCTTCTGTAGGCTAACCTCAGATCGACTGGCCAATCATAACGGTTTCATGTTCCTTCGCCTTAGTAAACCCACGAGTTTGAGACTTCAAGCGAGTTTCGAGTCGGTTATCGCATCGTGAAGACGTAGGTGTGTTGGTCCCAGTGCGAGATATACATTGGCGATGCGGGATACACAAAGACGTTATATTCAAAAGGTGTCATCGCTAAATGAGGAACCAGTCCAAGCTCCATATAGAAAAACCAATACAAAAACTCCTGAAAATCAAGGTAAAAGCCACGAAGAGCTATAAAAAGAGGGGGGGGGGGGGAGAGGGTGTCCAGGAATATTAAAAAACTAGATAAAGTTAAGTTGGTCGATGGGTTTGGAATTCGTAGACAAAAATACCCCGAAAACAGCGCATTCAAAATATCCCACCAAAAATCTCTTCGTGATCACGGATACGCCATTCGGGGAATAATTCGTAAATAAACCACATCTTTCACATTAGTTTCAGTAAATAGGTTTACACACACACACACACACACACACACACACACACACACACAGACACACACACACACACACACACAAGGGATACGGCCGCCACCAGTGATAATAAGTGGCCAAGGCACATTCCCTGACTACTCTGGAACCCCCACCATCATTGTATAACACTTGAGCCAGATCACAATACCATACCTGTACGAAGCGGGCACAGGAAGCAGAGCTCAATAGAGCACCGAGCTCCTTATTGTAATAGATACCGAGCAGGTTATTTGCCAGACTCGCTGTACAATGCGCGTGGCAACTAATACTCGCCTGCGAAGGAGGTTGCAAGACATGGTTCTTATCTCGGAAACCGTGTTCGGAGCAGGATACAACGAAACTTCCACTCTTAATTCCAAAATACATGCTCTCGATGAACCCGAATGAATTGAGGTATGAGCTTTAAATACGTGTTATATCCCCAATAAGAAATTGTATTATTCATTTCGCTTTGACCCAGATTGTAGGCATTTGGACACGTGCATCACGCCTTCGTTTATTCAACGCCCATATCTCTCCTGAACCCTGATGTATGTTTCCCCATTTGAATAGCCCAGTCATTAATCATTCGTTATGTTGCACTTGCAATAGCGAAAAAATAAAGGTTAATGCTTCGCGCTCCACAGGCATCCTCCATAATCAGGCGTCCATGAATTTCATAATTCACGAGCTCACCTCCCAACTCTCGCGCGCTTCCGTCCATTGACTCCCGATCCAATAAGACAATCCAGGAATCTCATCTAAGTTTGTCTGTTCTTCAGGAATCGCAGGCGGAATATGCCTGAGATTTACTGGTCCTTTTCACTCACGGTCTCTCGCCCTCCCCTTCCCTGGAAATCATATATTACAGTTGGAATATTTCCCTAGACCTCCCCTGCAAACATTTCCATAACTTCAGTTCTCGGGAAAGCCAGTCTCATGAATGCCTCTTATTTCTCCGTTAGACTTTGTCATTGTAGGAAAAGTCTTTTTAATCGGCGACGTCGGAATAAATTTCCTTGAATGATAACGCTTAATGAGCTTCCCTGCAGGGAAATGTAGACAAAAAATCGTCTTATGATTTCATTAGTGGCCTCATTTCATAAAACTCTTGACACATACATTTAATCAATTACGTTATATGGACTCCTTAGTAGCTATACATGTGTTGTATATGCTAGAATAACTGGAGCTTCTCTGTATTTTTATTTCCATAGTTGAAATAAGTCAGTAATGGAAAGCATTCAATAAGACTGACGAATGAACGTCCTGACAAGTGGCTTTTGCACGTAATTAGTAATATCTACAAAAACCCGTAATGAGCAAAGATTAAAAGTAAGATAGTAATAACACATGCAGTTAAAGCTAATAAAAATCCATTTATATACCTTTTACTTCTCCAACCCCATAACAGAAAGGGAACATCTCTC
>BOPN01000467.1:100436-102936 GCA_017312705.2 Penaeus japonicus
CCTCTCTCGGGAAAGCTTGGGAATGTTAATCTCCATGTCCCTACTGATAAGGAGACATCCAGTCGACGATTCTTTGTTCCTGTCAAGTGGATCAGACCGAAAACCAGGTGGAGTCCTCCTTGCCTGGACGAGGAGGTGCGACCTGGGTTGTGATTCAGAAGCTCCTCCTTACAATGCTTTTGTTGAAGAGAGGAAAACAAAAATAAGATCTATAGCATTTCCATATGATCAAAGAGACTTATTTCTCTATCTATCTATATACACTACACACACACACACACACACACATATATATATGTGTGTGTGTGTGTAACTATACATACATACATGTATATATATATATATATATATATATATATATATATATATATATATATATATATAAACACACACACACACACATATGATAAATATATATCTGGCAACATGTAGGAGGGGTGTCGATGTTAGGGCAGCGATATTAAGTGTAAAATGGTGTATATTCAATGATCCGTGGTGGCACAACACAAGGCAAAAATATCTGTGAATGTCTAGAGTGCATATATCAACGAAATATATATCAAAAATTGCCCAAACGGTATAGTAATTAAAAAAAAAGAGAGAATGCCATGGGAAAGCTTGTCTTTTCAGAAGCATGGAGATTGCTAGAAAGTGCCATACTATAAATGAAGGAAAACATTAAATTATACCAATTATTATAGTGATTTGCGAGTATACCATATAGTGTATAGGCATCTGAGGATGTCTGAATATCTTCCTAATATAAAATCATACCATCCAAGCAAACCAACAGAAAATGAGTCAAACATCGCATCCACGTTCCCTAGATACCACGCCAGTGCCAAGGATCAAAGGTGACCAACTTCCTTTCAACATTTGGCCTGATTAAAATCCATTCCCAGTTCGTTAGTACATTATACTATAGAATCACATATGTCCTGTTTTCAGTGCCCATAAATCTAATCATTCAACCACCTTGCGGAGGAGTATTAGCCAGGAAATATTCCTAATGAATGCCCAATCTCAAGCGATGGCAATCTTAACGGCCACGGCCACATGGGGACGCTCATACCGAACAGGTTTCAGCTTGTAAATAACCGCTATGCACGATACCTCTCCGAAATATTACCAGATATATATATATCATTCCATATTAAATATATTTTAGCAAATTATAATGCATGGGCACATTATAGTTCACGTGTGTATGTATGCACATCGCTTGGAATGTGTGTATAATTGCATATTTGTATATCTATATGCGTCTATGCTGTGCATCATGGCCGCAATATTTATATATATAGACATGTACACGAGTGCGGATGTGCCCGTTCACGGGAACACGCATGATCATGCAAGCATGCGTCCTGCGCAGGCCTAGAGCGTGTATATAAAATAAATACCCATTCTCACTGGAGTAGACCAAGGTAGTGAGCTAGAGCGGGGGATGCTAAGATCTAATAACATGCGAGACTAGGTTAAACGTGTTATTTGAGATTAATGGTAGTCTCCTGACTAAATTACTCCCCCCATCAAGTAACAATTAAGGCCAGTAGGTAGGGCTATCTGGCCCCACCTTTGTTAGATATGATTTCCTAGTCAAGACAACGGCCCTCATTCCCCGGAAGCGAAGGAGCCCCTAGTCACAGCGGCGATCAGGATCGCTCTAGAGCAGTGGGTGCTAAAAATATCCAGTTAGACCCAGGCCGCCTTATGATGATTAACCTTTGCACATACAATGCATGGTGTCTGAGAACAGAATCTGATCTTTTGACACTGCTTGAGGAACTTTTATTTATTAAATGGGATAATGTAGGACTTTCTAAAGTTAGAAGACTAGATAAAAAGCAGAAATTACTAAATGATGGACACTTACAGCTCTCGAAGATCTTGATATAGACCAAATGAATGACCAATTCAGTGAAATACTATAAGAAGCTGCACTTGAAATAGGTGGTAAAGACGAAAAGGAAAAGTTCAGTAAACTTTCGGTAGAAACAAAATATCTTATGAATCAGCATAGGGACATAATAACATCAGTCAAAGACAAAATAGAGTCAGCATGGCTGACTAAGACTATAAACAAGAAATGTGCATAAATCTAACATACGAAAAATAACTGAAGCTCTGCTTTCAGGAATCAGCCTAGAGGCAACAAAGAGTAGGTTCGGAATAGGGGAAAAAAAAAAACAAATGTATGCAGTGAAAAAAAAAAAAAAATGCACTAAAAGGCATGAAAAGAGGAAAAACACCAGAAGAGAGCATTAGTGTAGATTTTATTCAAGATCTTACGGACCTATATGCCTCCTTTCAGAAATCGAAACTGTTCACAAAAATCATCTCAACCCACATCACCGATAAATTAGATTAAAAAAAAAAATCCCAAGGAACAGGCAGGGTTCTGCAGCGGATTCTCAACAGCAGACCATATCCACACACTAACCCAGATAAGAGAGAAAACCTCTGTGTATGGCATTCGTAGATTACGAAAAGGCATTCG
>BOPN01000467.1:127936-129519 GCA_017312705.2 Penaeus japonicus
AAGGTGAAGAGGAGAAGAGCAAGAGGAGAAGTGTGCCTTGAAGGAAGAGGATTGGGGGGGGGGGGGAGGAGAAGAGTGCGCTAAAGAAAGATGCGGAGAGGAGAAAAGGAAGGGGAGGTGAAGAATGTGTAGAAGGACGAGGATGGGGAGGAGAGGACAGGAAGGGCAGGTGAAGACGGGGAGGTGGGGGGAGGGCAGGTAGGATGAGAGTGCGTTTGTAGCAACATGATAGGGAAGAGGAGGTGAAGAGTGCGTTGAAGGAAGAGGATGGGGAGGATGAGAAGGGAATGAGAGGAAGCATACGTTAAAGGAAGAGGAGGAGAAAGGAAGAGTGGGAGAAGAGTGCGTTGAGGGGGGGGGGAGTTGGTCAGATGAAGAATGAAATAAAGATGAAAGAAACAAACAATGAAAGAGAATGTATAATAGGAATAGTGATTGATGTTGCGGATGCAAAGAGGAAAAAGGAAGGAGGAGCGAAAAGAGAATCAAGAAATCTTGGAAGAAACGATGCTTAAAGAAATCCCAAATATGAAGGCTCTCTTTTTCTTCACTTTTACTCTTTCTTTTCTCTCTCCCTTTCTCTCTTTCTCTCGGCTCCCCCTACTCTTTCTCTCTCTCTCCCTTTCTCTCTCGCCCTCTTCATTTGATGCATATGGGAAGGATGACTGGTTTGAAGAAACACATTATAGATACAGTGTACCATGCGTGGCAAGATGAATGTTATATTAATGAAATCTGCAAGAAGCTGATATACCACACTATATAAACTGCTTAAGACTGGCACAAGGGTTACATAGCCTGTATACATATCTTCATCAGCAGCCTGTGCTATTCCACCACAGGACATAGGCCTCTCCAAATATTTTCAAGTCATTTCGATCGTGTGTCCCTTGGTTGGAATTCTGCCCACTTAATTTCCCTATCTCATAGGCCTATCTAGTCTGCTACCTTCGTCTGTTTGTCGTCCTCTTTCCTACATATATGGTCTGCCTACTGACATTCTTTCTTCGTAATACACTTGGGTATATCTTTCACTTTTGTATGTTCCTAATCCACGTTGTTCTCTTCTTTGTGTGTTAATTCCCATCTTTTCCATTCATGTTTGAGGACTAACTAATATTTTCTCAAGGCCTTTGGTCATAGTCCATTTTTCTAACAAGTATGCCATACTAGAGATAACATATATAAGCAGGGAACCTTGTAAAATGTTGCTGTGTCTGTCAGAGGTACTCCGTCCTAGCCATCATTCAATATTTTTTACTCCTCGGTCAATCTTCAAACTTCACAAACTCCTACAACAACCCCCTTTAACGAAGAAAAAGTTATCAAGCAAGGCCAGCAAATCAGGTTTTGTTCTAAGGGCCATTACAGGGTACGTGTAAAGTCCATCAACAAAAAGTCTGTCTGAGGATTTTTAGGACCGTGTGTCCTGGTCGCCGCTGTAACCAGGGGCTCCTTCGCCTCTAGGGAAGGGGGCATTGCCTTAGGAGACCATAGTAACACTCGTCACAGGAAGGTATTGTCCAGGAACAAATATATATTTGTGTATATATATATATATATATATATATATATATATACAC
>BOPN01000467.1:134072-144072 GCA_017312705.2 Penaeus japonicus
ATATATATACTTACACACAATAACATATATATGTGTGTGTGGAGTTTACATGGTTATAGTTGAAAAAGACGTGAATGAGAATGAACAATGTCATTAGTCGAATCTTCATTTGAGGAAAGTGGTACAATCAAATTATTCAAATCATTCATCTTAGCCTTTGAAACTATTCCTTCTCATTCATGCCTCTCTCTCTTTCTTAGTGTGAGCGTGTGTGCGTATTTGTGTGCGCTTATGTATATGTGTGCATGTGCGTGCATGTGTATGTGTATGTGTGTGTGTGATTCACTATCAGTAGTTGGTAAGTATATAAGACTTCCGAGTCTCTTTTGAACTGCTCTTGTTTTTGAAAATTGACTGGTCGGAGTTTCACAAATTCTTGTTGAGAAAGAAAGATTTATTACATACATTAGCATACAGTCCTCCTTAACCACAGAGTAATTTATCGCACCTTGTTTATAATCTGTAGAGTTATCTTCATTTGAGACACGAATATACAATGTTAGCAATTATATAGAAAGCGAAGGACTAATAGTAAATATCTGAAGTTAAAATACGAAAACTTACACGAAATAGGTAGGAACTTTTAAGCAAGAAGGCTTGATGAATAATGATTATCCATTCTGATGAGCTTAATTGCCAATACATACCTCAATGAGCTGTTTTTCATTATGAATTACTGTAATAACGGTTCACTCAATTTACTGAAATTTACTGACTAATATATTTCACGTAACACTTCATCGACGTTAGGTACGTGAGCATCGATCATTTCAGCTTTCAAAAATATTATACCCTTCTCCCTTCATATACCTGACGGATAAACATACACACGCACACTAACACACACACACACACACACACACACACACACACACACACACATTTATATATATGTATATATATATATATATATATATATATATATATATACTTACATATATGGAGCCTGGTCCTAATAGGGCCCTCAAGATCCTTATATCTGACTTATATTTGCTATTTTAGGAATATCTATGCTAATGCTATGTGTGGTAGCTATGCCTCGGTTGCATGATGTATGGATCGTTTCATATGTTCAAGTAAATATTTATAAAACATGAAGTACATATAACTACGTATACATTTTTTCCCTTTACACACTTTACGCCTACATCTATCTGTCTCTGTAATTATCTTACAGAGAAAAATGGAATTGTCCCGAGTTGGAAGCCGATCAGTAGCTGAACTGATCAGTAACTGCAAGTGGAGTATTGAAAGTACTGTGTGTGTGTGTTGATATATATATATATATATATATATATATATATATATATATATATATATATATATATATAAACTCACACTCACCTTACACACAAACACACACACAGATATATATAGATAGACACACACACACACATACACACACACACACACACAAACATACACACGCACAGCAGTATTTACCAAGCCTAGCTGGTGTAATTGTAGATGGAGATGTTTTGAGACATCTCGAAATATTCTTAAAAATGGCACTGAAAAAACGAAGAGGATTAGAGGCTAATTGGTAATATACTGAGAATCATAAATCTTAGATTCTCTTAGGAAGACATCTTTACAAAAAGAGAATGGAATTTTCCGAAAGAGGCTAAACCGCCTTTTTAAAGTGCCTTTTTTTAAAATCAAATAAATAGTATCTGGTGTAATTAAGCAAGCTAACAACCTGACTAACCATGTAGAATACAGACATTGGATAATGGAAAATTCAAGGATGAAAACAAGGAATTCTTGCAAAAGCCACGAGAAGCCAGAAACAAAAATGATCAAAGGTCAGAGGAAGAATAAAACTAGTTCATATATAAGGTAAGAAGTCTCCAGGTCTCATTCCAGAACGAAAACGGAAAGCCAAACAAGTATTAGCAAGGCGTGCAAAAGCAGAAGAACTAAGCGCCCCTTGGGAATCGTTTAGAGAAAAACCCGATAGCTTATTTTCATTTTTAATTTCTTAGAAATAGAAACGACTATCGGAATGGTTAAGCCAGACATAGACATCGCTGAAAACAAACTTAATCCCTGTTTGAAAGTGGAAGAATAGGACTCTTCTTCGTTAAAAACATTCGGAGAAAAGAGAGGACAAATGGTGGTGAAAGAGGTGTGGGTTTGGGAGTAGTAATACTTCCAAGGAACGGATTAAAAAAAAGGAAAGGCAAGATAAAACAAATCCCCATAGTAAGATTATAGGTCACTAAAATAGAAACAAAATATGATAGAAATAAACGGAGAGAACTAGCCACTGCTTACATACTACCTGATTCATCAGCATAGTTACAAAGAGTTAGCCATAGAAATGTTATAAGTTTAAAAAAAAAAAAAAAAAAAAAAAATTATGGAAGTTAAAAAAAAAAAAAAAAAAAAAAAAATAAAAAAGCAATAGCGCAACCGACTGTGAAAGTATAGATGCCAAAGCACAACCTGATTCGTGGAGTGAAAAATTACAAGAAATCGTAAATGAGGATTGGCTTCATCAAAGTGCAATTGACTACACAAGAGAAAGAGACATGGACAAACCAATCTATAATCGATCTAATATTTGCTAGAAACAAAGATGACATAAATAATTAGAATAATACCTTCCATTGTGAAAAAGTCCTCAGGTAACATCAAAATCAAAACAATGTATTTTACTAGCAGGTAAAACTAGAAAAAAACCCAGAACTTGAGAAGAGGAACAAATATAAGATGGCATTATCTAAAGATAAGAAAGTTCCTTGTGGACAAAGACAGTAACTTAATTCTACACAAAGCAGATATGGACGTGGAATGCTCGAGATTCTGTGCAATCTATGATATAGAATTTGATTAGTTTATGTCAGAACTCAAGACTGAAGTAAGGAAAATCGGTTGAAAATGCAGTAGAACGAAAAAAAAAAATACTCATATGGAAAAGATCTCGAAGATATAGATGACAATCAGCATTCAAAAGAGGAAGAAATTATTGTACTAAGGTCATGAGAGTGACCAGAAGAAATTTTGAGAAAGACATTTTTAAGAAACGTGCAAACCAATCATATCCTTTCTTCAACTCCTTAATAGCCAAACAAACAATAAAGATCAGATCGTTAACATTATATTTGAAGAATAAAATAAAGTAATAAAATTGTGTAAAATCCAAAATTGAAAAATCCAATATTTTTTTTTTCGAGACACCTGTCTTGAAACAGAAAGACATTTTGATACCACAATGGTATTTCACATTAAATTCTTAAATCAAGAGGGAATGTTTAATATCACGTTATGTTCCTCAAGTAATTCTGTTCATAAGGACATGATAATCCTTTCTAGTACTTTACATATTATACTCCTTATGATGCTGGCTTATTATGCAGGGTTCTTTATATCACCACTCTTGTATAAGGGTGTGATGTTCACCAATACCAGAGTTTTTGGTACCTTCCTTATTCTCTGTGAGTTGTTCTGTGTATTCTTTAGAGAACGTAGGTCATGCGTATCATAACAGAGTTGCCGGAATACCCTGAGACGGCTAGGTACCTGGTGTATACTTGGATTTCAAAAAGGTATTTGGCAAAGTGTTGTATGATAGACTGAAATAGAAATTAGAACGGATAAGTTGAGTGAATTAAGGAAGGGCCTTCTGTAGGAAGTTCAAATGAATACAATAATTAGAAGTAAACAATCGGCATGGAAAAGGCAACAAGTGCAGTATCACAAGGATCTGTTTTGTCTCTAACTATTGTATATTTGATATATTCATTAAAGGTCTAGAGTCGAACATAAGATCTGAATATATGCACAGACAATGGAAAAATTATCAAAGTAGTGTAACATGCGTGGATTATACAAAGTCCCAAAAAAGACATTGAAAGTTTACTCAAAGGCAGCAGTACTAAGAATATGGAATGAAACACCAATGAAGGCCATACAACCAGGTACGGTGGTAGCAAAAATCGACCTTTACACCAGGATAAGTTTAGAAACATAATTATGTCAAGAAAAGGAAAAGACCAAAACAATTGTAAATATAAATCAAAACCCAGAGGATAGTATGAATTACTATAAGTAGGCCCCGTATATAGATAGACTAGAGCGAATTCTACGAGTGACCACTACATGGGCGTTAATTTTAAAGGACTTGAAATGCGAAGAGAGAGTGAAGAAACTAAAACTTACAACATTGGAGGGAAGCAAACAAACGGATTGAAATTGTTATACTATACAAGGCAAGAATAAAATAAGGATGTTAAGAAATACAATTTTCTAAATATCACTATCACTGAATAAAGAATAAAAAAATGTGTCAGAGACCTACATAGATTCAGTTATATAATAACTATATTTAAACAACTAAAAAAGAACAGCTTAGTATGAACAACACACACACAAACACACACACACACTGACACACACACACACACACACACTGAAAACACACACACACACAGACACACACGCACACACACACACACACGCACAATACTGTATATTCGAATCAGTAAAAGCAGCGTGTTATTGAATTCCCCATCTCCCCGAAGTACCATCATAACCACCGTCTCAGCTGTTTCCTTCTCTCCACGATCTCCAACGAACCCAATGCGAGATTCCTCAAAGACGACCGTACTGCCGCTCACCGCACCACATCATCTGAATTCGCTCCATCTACCACACTCACCGCAACCGCCATGTGGCTCTCACCGCTTATGACGATGCAATAGCGCAACCGACTGTGAAAGTATAGATGCCAAAGCACAACCTGATTCGTGGAGTAAAAAATTACAAGAAAATGAGGATTGGCTTCATCAAAGTGCAATTGACTACACAAGAGAAAGAGACATGGACAAACCAATCTATAATCGATCTAATATTTGCTAGAAACAAAGATGACAGAAATAATTAGAATAATACCCTCCATTGTGAAAAAGTCCTCAGGTAACATCAAAATCAAAACAATGTATTTTACTAGCAGGTAAAACTAGAAAAAACAGAACTTGAGAAGAGGTACAAATATAAGATGGCATTATCTAAAGATAAGAAAGTTCCTTGTGGACAAAGACAGTAACTTAATTCTACACAAAGCAGATATAGACGTGCAATGCTCGAGATTCTGTGCAATCTATGATATAGAATTTGATTAGTTTGTGTCAGAACTCAAGACTGAAGTAAGGAAAATCGATTGAAAATGCAGTAGAACGAAAAAAACAAACTACTCATATGGAAAAGATCTCGAAGATAAAGATGACAATCAGCATTCAAAAGAGGAAGAAATGATTGTACTAAAGTCATGAGAGCGACCAAAAGAAATTTTGAGAAAGACTATTAATTGAGAAACGTGCAAACCAATCAGACCCTTTCTTCAACTCTTTAATAGCCAAACAAACAATAATGATCAGATCGTTGACATTATATTTGAAGACTAAAAGTAATAGAAATGTGTAAAATCCAAAATTGAAAAATCCAATATTTTTTTTCGAGACACCTGCCTTGAAACAGAAAGACATTTTGATACCACAATGGTATTTCACATTAAATTCTTAAATCAAGAGGGAATGTTTAATATCACTTATGTTCCTTAAGTAATTCTGTTCATAAGGACATGATTATCCTTTCTAGTACTTTACATATTATACTCCTTATGATGCTGGCTTATTATGCAGGGTTCTTTACATCTTGTATAAGGGTGTGATGTTCACCAATACCAGAGTTTTTGGTACCTTCCTTATTCTCTGTGAGTTGCTCTGTGTATTCTTTAGAGAACGTAGGTCATGCGTATCATAACAGAGTTGCCGGAATACCCTGAGACGGCTAGGTACCTGGTGTATACTTGGATTTCAAAAAGGTATTTGGCAAAGTGTTGTATGATAGACTGAAATAGAAATTAGAACGGATAAGTTGAGTGAATTAAGGAAGGGCCTTCTGTAGGAAGTTCAAATGAATACAATAATTAGAAGTAAACAATCGGCATGGAAAAGGCAACAAGTGCAGTATCACAAGGATCTGTTTTGTCTCTAACTATTGTATATTTGATATATTCATTAAAGGTCTAGAGTCGAACATAAGATCTGAATATTCACAGACAATGGAAAAAAAAAATAAAGTAATGTAACACGCGTGGATTATACAAAGTCCCAAAAAAAGACATTGGAAGTTTACTCAAAGGCAGTAGTACTAAGAATACGGAATGAAACACCATTGAATACCATACAACTAGGTACGGTGATAGCAAAGATCGGCCTTTACACCAGGATAAGTTTAGAAAAATAAATACGCCAAGAAAAGGAAAAGACCAAAAGAATTGTAAATAGAAATCAAAACCCAGAGGATCGTATGAATTACTATAAGTAGGACGTTCCCATATATCGATAGACTAGAACGAATTCTACGAGTGACCACTACATGGGCGTTAATTTTAAAGGACTTGAAATGCGAAGAGAGAGTGAAGAAACTAAAACTTACAACATTGGAGGGAAGCAAACAAACGGATTGAAATTGTTATACTATACAAGGCAAGAATAAAATAAGGATGTTAAGAAATACAATTTTCTAAATAGCATTATCACTGAATAAACAATAAAAAAATGTGTCAGAGACCTACATAGATTCAGTTATATGATAACTATATTTAAATAACTAAAAAAGAACAGCTTAGTATGAACAACACACAAACACACACACACACTGACACACACACACACTGACACACACACACACACTGACACACACACTGATACACACACACACACACACACACACACACAACGACACACACACAGACACACACACACGCACACACACACACACACTGACACACACGCACACACACACGCACAATACTATATATTCGAATCAGTAAAAGCAGCGTGTTATTGAATTCCCCATCTCCCCGAAGTACCATCATAACCACCGTCTCAGCTGTTTCCTTCTCTCCACGATCTCCAACGAACCCAATGCGAGATTCCTCAAAGACGACCGTACTGCCGCTCACCGCACCACATCATCTGAATTCGCTCCATCTACCACACTCACCGCAACCGCCATGTGGCTCTCACCGCTTATGACATCGAGTGCTTGTGGCTTGGAGGTTCGATGGTCCTTCAAGTCGGAGACTGTATAAAGCAAAGGGAGGAAACCAGTTCGGTCCAGTTCGGAGGTAGATGGAGTCGAATCCCGAGAGTTATCTATTTTTATATTCTTTCTTCTGATATTTTTTTTTGGGGGGGGGCATTTTTTTTCCTTATCTACGTTTTCGTTTTTTTTTATTGTTTTGTTCTACCTTACTCTTCTTGTTCTTCTCTTCTTTCTTGAATAATTTCCTTCTCCCCTTTATTCTTGTTCTTCGTTTTCATTCTTTCTTTCTTCGTATTTTTTTCTTTCCTTTTTTATTATTTACTACATTTTTATATACTTGTTTGTCTTTTCCTCGTCCTACCCTTCATATTTTATTTTTCTTCGTTCACATATTCGTCTCTTTCAATTCAATTATCATATGTGTCCCACTTATATATATAAGCAACCAAATAGAAACAAAGAAGACAGACAATAAAAAAATAAAAAAATACATAAACAAATAGACAAAGAAATAAATATCCACACAAAGAAAAAGCCAAATAAAAGCAGAAAACAAAAACAAAAATAAGAAAAAAAAGGCTAAACACAACGAATCAGAGTCTGATAAGCTGGCATCATTAGACAAGTCAGATGTGGGAGCAGCCGACGAGGAAAAGCTTTTACCAGCCGTAAAGCCGCCACCGCCACCAAGCTTTCATTTCTCGAGAGGAAAAAGTAGGGCGGGGTGAAAGGGGGGAGGGGGTGAAAGGGGGAAGGGGGTGAAGGGGAAGGGGGAAAGGGAAGGGGTTACGGGGAGGGGGGAAAGGGAAGGGGTTACGGGGAGGGGGGAAAGGGAAGGGGTTACGGGGAGGGGGGAGGTAGTTATATGTATATATATTTATCAAATATGATAGAGTAACAAAAAGGAAAAAAAAGGATCATCTTGTACGTGACATAAATGCGATAGCATTGAAGGGAAGTAAAATGTATTTTTTTTTTCTAGATTTTTTTCTTCGTGAAATATCGCTGACCGTGACACTAGATGTCTATAAAGCTGATATGAAGGCCTATTATGTCACGCGTTGTAGTTTTAAATAGAAATATGGAAAGAAAAAGGAACGGAATAAAAAAGGGGAATATAGTAAATATTTTTATTCATATTGGGAGGCGGGGGAGGTAAGAGAGAAAAACAAACAAACAAACATACAAAATAAACAAACTAAAAAGCAGAGAAAGAAAAAAAAGTCAGAAGGACAAAAAGCATGTTGAAAAAGAATGAGGAGAAAAAAGATGTTCAAGTAAAGAAAACAAAACGAAGATGAAAGGACACGAGAAATAAATCTGAGATGCATTTGAAGTGTGCCATTACCGAGATTGGTTAACCTGATCGCACACTGTTTTTCATTGTGACAATATTTTCAGTGTGGTACAAATCTCCGAACTATATTGCACTGTAAATTTCCTTTAGAGTCAATCCAGGAAAGGTTTATGCATGCACAGTTTGTTTATGTATGCACTGACTCGAGTATATGTACACACATACACACACACGCACACGCGCACACACACACATTCACACACACACACATTCACACACACACACACTCATACACGCATAAACACACAAACACACACACACAAACACACACACACACACACAGTACACATACACACACAGGTAATCATTACAATTAACTCTTGGCCTTTCACCTTTTCACAAGACGAGAAACTCTCTCTCCTTTCCATCTCTTCTTCGCTCCCATCTTTACCATTTCTAACACGAATTCACCCCTTGCCATCCAGTGCCTCGAAAACGTACTTATTCCTCATCCCATCACAGTGTCTCTCCCCTCCTCCCCTCTTTCTTTTTTTATTCGAATGCCTTCCTTCTCACCGCTCTCCTCTCCCCTCTCCTATTATAACAGACAGCATAGCATGTTAGTCCCGCAGAACGTAAAGATAGGCCTAGATTTATGACGTAATCAACAAGCAGCTACGGGGCTTGATGAAGGGCACACGAAATGCTGAACGCCCACAGGAAGAACCTACCTGGGTCGGTGCGACTTCTTTTCTCCTAAGAAGAGTCGGGAGAGGAAGGCTCTATTGTACACGCAAGACTTTAGGATTTTATTTTCTTCGAGGATATTGGCTCCGCTGCGGAGAATGTCTTTCGTTCGGTGATTTTATTTTGTTTTGTTTTTGGTTTTTATTTTTGTTTTGAGAGAGAGAGAGAGAAAAGAAAAGAAAGAGAGAGAGAGAGAGAGAGAGAGATAGACAGAGAGAGAGGTGTAGTGAGTTGCACATTTTCTGTTAGTTTTTCTCTATTTTTCGTACTTACTATTTTTTTTAGGATAATTATTCATGTATTTTTTTTTTAAATCCGGTTAACTTGTACTTTTTAAGTAGTCTAGTTTAACTATTTCATAATTAGGATAATCATGATGTAATCTAATCCACCAGATCAAGCAAGCATTCCTATACAAACAAGTAGGCAAACTAGCAACACAAAAAAACAAGCACAAGAAACAAACAAAGAACGGATAGCTAAAAAAAAAAAAAAAAAAAAAAAAAAAAAAAAAAAACGAAAGTAATAACAGTGTCCTATTTCTTTGCCCATTGTCCTGTATATATATGATTCAATAAACCAATCTACATATATATGTAGATTCGATAAAACCAACCCTGATTCACTTACGAGCTATTCTCTGCCATTCATTTCCAATTTCTCCTCTTACTCATAATCACGAGGATTAATCTGTGGAAGGGGATTTACTTTTATTTACTTTTATTCATTTTTAGAAAGGGATTATGCAGTGAATATCATTCCTTAACAATATTCATCAGTATGTTAAGAGAATAAGTGAGAGAGGGGGAGAAAGACAGAGAATTAGAGAGAGAGAGAGAGAGAGAGAGAGAGAGAGGGGGGGGGGGGGGGGAGAGAGAGAGAAAGAGAAAGAGAGAAAAA
>BOPN01000467.1:171572-174072 GCA_017312705.2 Penaeus japonicus
GCAGCCATTACAGCTTTTATTTGTTTAATCCAAATTCTTTTCCTTTCTTTTTTCTTTTTTTATTAGTAAATATTAAACAACCGCCGACATAATAAGATCATTCCCTGGCAAAGTTTCCCATTCGAAAATTTGTTGCAATGTTTCTTCGCTTGGATTTCGACGTCTGTGATTGGTCCTTTTTTCTCTCTCGAGTTCACGCTGATTGGTTGCTCCTGAAATTCCTTTAGGTAATTAGACCGATCGCAACTTAAGTAAATGCGTTAGAGTTACGTCAGACAGGTACCCAATCACAAACCTTAGGGCTGGAAAATCGGTCGTAAACTTTCTCTTCATTAAACACCATTCGGCTAAAGCATACAAACACACACACACACACACATACAAACACACACACACACACACATAGAGGTACACAATAACCTATCCATACACACATTCATACGTACATACATACACAAACACACACACGCACACACACACACACACACACACGACTATAAAAAAGGATATATAAAAAAAATCACATACACGCTCTAGGCATTCCGGAGAATGATTAAATGCTGCCGTAGTGTAAAACTTTCCTAGGTATTTAAAGTATCCATTCCTTAAAAAACAGTCTAAACTCTGCAAGGCTCTTTTATCTTAAACCTTTTTATTCATCATTTTTCTGATCGATTTTTTTACAGGAATATTTCCAAGAGGAACGTCAAGTCTTAGATTCCCAAAATATCTTTCATAATAGGTTGCGTATGTTTCAAAAAGTATTTCATTTGAAGGGTGTTGTTATCAATTAGAATATTTTGTTTCAATCTTTTATCTTAACATCTTAATATCTCCTTTGAATTGAATATGTCGGTTATATATATCATCACCTGAAGCCTGGGGTGAATTTATTCTTGTGAATCCTTTTTGTTTATAATTTTAATGTTTTTTATTCTTTATTATGCTCAGTAACGTTGAAAGCATGTAATAGCAACGTTAACACAGAGAAGTGTTGGGAAGTGTAACAGAGAGGCAATGATGTTATTATCATTATCATAGATTATTGTTATCATAGATTATTCTTATGATTGTCATTGTTATTATTACTTTTATTGTTTTCTTTACCATTGTTTTATCACTGTTATTCTTATCATTATCATTATTATTAACATCGTTATGTTTGTTATTATCATTATCGTCAATATCATCATTATAATCATTTTTACCATCATCATCACCATCATCATTTAGTTTCCTTTTCCATTTCCATCAGGATGAGACACCGTGATCCACTGACCACCATCTCGTGATTCGCACTTTGAAGGGCCTTCCTCTAGAAACGACCGCCTGCTGATTTCTCCAATTAAATTCCAGGTATTTAATTGGATGGGGAGCTGTAGAAAATGGGCAGAAAGCTACGGAAGAGATCGTTAAATACCAGACCAGATACGTCCTCGTCTATCGATTCGTTCGCTCATTCTCTCTGTCTTTGTCTCTCTCTCTCTTTCGCTCGGTCTCTCTGTCTGTCTCTCTCTCTCTTTCTCTCCTTTAGCTCCATGCATACACATCCTCATCCGCTCACTCATTCCTGACACACACACAAATGATAATGATCATAAGTAACTGATTTCATTTCAACAAACGGAAGTAAAGGTTATATGCCTGTGAATGAAGCTTTCCAAGGATATCTCTTTTATACTGAACGCTGATTGATATGTGCTTATTTTTAAAGTATTACGGGTATTTGATAAATTCGCCCCTTCTGTCATTTTACTAACACCTGAAGCAGTAAGTACGAGAGTGGGATTAGGCGCTGGATTTCTACACTGGAGAAGCAAAGAAAGAACATATAACAATTACCAAATAACTCACTGAACGCATGCTAGCCAGTTACTTTGAGATTATATTACATGAATGTTTCTCACATCAGTCAAATATTCATTTTTAACTAATGATATTAACATGAATATTACAACTTTTAGAATACTAAGATCATGATAATGGATGTAAACAGGATATGCCATTAAGACAAAGTGGGTAGTTACGTCGTGCAGTGAGTAATATATGAATTGATATTGTTTTTTAAACATCCATTTCTTTCTGTTATAACTCATGAAGATGCACTTATTCAACATACCCTATGAAGTTATTTGTCTGCTCTATTAGGCCATCTGTTGACCAACTTGTTTCCATTTCTATATAGACTCTTTTCTAATCCTCAGAAATTGGCTTTCCTAGAGACATGAAATTCTCATACACTTCTGAAACTACAAAAACAAAATCGAGGATTTGTTAGAACTCCAATGGCTCATGCTATACTCTTCAATATCATCCCAGAAAGAAGAAGAAGAAGAAGAGGAAAGAAAAAACAAACAAACTTTACCACTCCAAATGAAAAGGTATCTTGGCCTCTTTTGGATCCATTATTTAAACGTAACATTTAAAAGGGGAATATCAAAGCTTTTGATGCAACGGGGCGCCAAGGAAGAAGAGGAAGTGTGGAGTAGTTATCAAATTT
>BOPN01000467.1:211572-221572 GCA_017312705.2 Penaeus japonicus
CGCGAATCCTCCTTAGCGCAGTGAATCAATTCGGTCTTCTCATGAATAGGAATTCAGACATTGTACTGGAGAGTTTATTCAATTGAACATTTTACCGAGTTATCTAGAAAATACGATAGGACTAATGAATAAATTAACAAACCAAACAAAATAGCGAACAAACTCTGTGAATAGAATCAAATAGGAAGTTGATTAACTGAATGAGATTTGAATATCCAATATTTCGGGTTTGAAAAGTAAACGATGTTCGTACGTTATGTTTTTATATGTGTTTTTTTTATATTTTTTTTTATATGTATTGTAGAGTATATTGAGGCGTGGTGATTACAGACTCAGAATCTATTGACTTGGAAATTGAAAAAAACCCTTTGAAGTGTATATATATATATATTTATTTTTATTTTTTATTAATAGATCTTTCAACTTCCGTGTGTCTGATAGACTCCCTGTCTCTCTCTTCCTCTTTCTCTCTCTTTCCCCCTATTTCACTCTCTCTCTCTCTCTCTCTCTCTCTCTCTCTCTCTCTCTCTCTCTCTCTCTCTCTCTCTCTCTCTCTCTCTCTCTCTCTCTCTCTCTCTCTCTCCAGTCTCAGTTTGGAGCAGCCTCGAGCTAGAACGATCTGTCGACCAGATTATAAAATATCCGAGATAGTTATCCATAAATCGCTGGGATTACTCTCCCATGGTAGCGGTGACAAACATCTGGCCCAAATTGCAGCAATGAATTAGAATCGTTGCTGTATGCTGAACTAATTGCAAGATTCCATTTCATTAGAAGTAAAAGGCAGATACCTCTCCTCTTGCATGAGTGGAGTCTCCCAAGGGACCGCAAGGCTGAGCTCGAGAGGTCCTTGCCCGTCCAAGGAGAAGGCTCTCCAGTGCTCCCTCTGGCTAAGGACTCCTCCCCGGTGGCTCGCCTTTCTTTCCTCTCTTCCCTGGGGGACTCTCCTTCTCGCTCGCCGATGGCAGGACTCCTTTCAGGGCTTTCCTTCGTCGAATATCATTTTTTCTTAGGGGTGACCTCTCCAATGGGCGTAAGAGAGCTAAATCCCTGTCATTTCGTGATTAGGTGTGACGCTTTCGTGTCTACCCTTAGTTCAGCACGTATCGAGGCTGATTATAAATGAAGAAAATAGATATGAAAATATGAAAAATATTGGCATATCCGTATTTATTTTTTTTTCTGGTTGCCCTTCGTTGTTTGATCTACTATTTGTTTTATAGGAATCTTCCCTGTTCACTTTTGGCAAAGTAGAGTCGTCAGGTATTTATCGGAATTTAACACGTATGTAGAATGTCAGTTCCTCTCGAGTGGTTATCACACATTGAAAAAAAAATCGTTTATCTTTTATTATTTTTTCGAGCTTGTCTATGATATAATTTTTGTAATAGTTTATCATAGAGTAATGAAGACTTTTTGTTTCAACACATACACACAAACTGCAACGTATCTATTCTCGTAATATCCAGAAAAAAAGTGACACATCCGCTCATGGGAAAAAAATTGTCCTATTCAGAGCAATTATTATCGCAATCTCTGTAAATCATTAATTGGATCCTTATCTCCTCTATGAGACAGATGATTTATGATCAAATTTGCAGTTACACAAAGCAGAAGGGAAAAATGCTATTCGATTAATTAACGCGAAATGTGTTGACGTAATGTCTGTGTACGAAAATATTATCCTTATGGTGGTGGTTGTGTGTGTGTGTGTGTGTGTGTGTATGTGTGTGTGTGTGTGTGTATGCGTGTGTATGCGTGTACGTGCGTGTATATGTATGTTCTTTGGATGATTGTGACTCTGAGCACGGAGTGTATAAAAATATATTTCGAATGAACTTATCCTTATCAACACCAATATCCACAGATCAATATTCAGACAGAAAACACTTGACCATCACAAACACGTAACGACGACTGACTTACTGGCAGTGAAGGAATGGTCCCACCAGTCCGTCGAACAGAGAAAAGCCTTCAGGTCGTCGGCTGTCATGGACACAATCACCTGAAAAAAACAAACAAACGAACAAATGAAGTCGTTATCATGATATAGAGTATATATTTGGAAATCTGAAGGAACAACTACAAGGTATTGCTTGATATAAGTAAGGTTTGGGACATACAACTTGAAAGATAAAATGGAGATTATTAAATTCGTCTGAAAACAGCAAAATTGTTGGAAAGAATGAAGAAAATAAGAGAGAGAGAGATAGAAAAAAAAAGAATTATATGGGAAATCATATATCATCACATACCTAGACTCTGACATTTATTAAACGAAAGAGCATCATCTGATGAGAAAAACAACCGGGATATTTATAACCAAAATAACATTCTACGAAATCGTGAAAGAAAACGGAAAAAAAATCAGAAAATGAAAATATAAAAGAGGGGATGATTTGAACGAGCAAAGCCTCAATGATATTTGATTTTCTAATGAGTGTGGAAAAATAACACGCACACCTTAGAAAAAACAACTATACAACTAAATGAGGATAATATCCTAAAATTAGAACACGGAAATTATAATCGGAAAATAGAAAACGGAGATCATAACAACGGTAACTAATTTATTCAGAAAATTCATTTGCACATTTGAACTCAAACAGTCCAAAAGAATAATTAGGGATCAGCGAGTAATTGGTTCTGCCAACGTCATTATCTCACCGCTGTAAGTAGACGCTCTTGCTTTTAAATGATTCTATATTTCATAAACTTATTTTGGGTGTTTTTAAATGATGTATAAATAGTAAGTGGAGAAAGAGAGAGAGAGAGAGAGAGAGAGAGAGAGAGAGAGAGAGAGAGAGAGAGAGAGAGAGAGAGAGAGAGAGAGAGAGAGAGAGAGAGAGAGAGAGAGAGAGAGAGAGAGAGAGAGAGAGAGAGAGAGAGAGAGAGAGAGAGAGAGAGAGAGAGAGAGAGAGAGAGAGAGAGAGAGAGAGAAAGAGAGAGCGAGAGAGAGAGAGAGAGAGAGAGAGAGAGAGAGAGAGAGAGAGAGAGAGAGAGAGAGAGAGAGAGAGAGAGAGAGAGAGAGAGAGAGAGAGAGAGAGAGAGAGAGAGAGAGAGAGAGAGAGAGTAGAAAGTGAGTACGGTAGATAGGGAAGGAGGATGGGGAGAAAGGAAAAAAAAAAAAAAAAAAAAAAAAAAAAAAAAGAAAAAAAAAAAAAAAAAAAAAAAAAAAAAAAAAAAAAAAAATGCAATACCACCCGCACAGAATGTACATCCATATGCCGAAAGTAAACAAGACCACTTCAAGATTGAGAGATTGGTGTCATGTGTGTGAGATATCTAAGGCCTGGCTCCATTTCGAGAGGCGTTTCCTGTCACGTGATGCATATACCAGTTGTGATGGACAGCGTCACCGATAACTGCTCCCACGCTGTAAAGTCTGCGAGGCATACTGTCTCACCCTTTTGTTTCGTGATTAAACTACTGGGGAATATCCGCAGTAAGTCATATAACTGAGGAATATCCACATTCAGTGGTGTAGCTGACGAATTTCTACATTACTTTATGTATCTGAGGAATATCTATATCATGTGATGGAGTTGAGAAATATCCTGGTTAATTTATACAACTGATGAATATCCACATTAACTGATGCGACTGAGATATATCCGTGTAACTTTATACAACTGAGGAATATCTGCATTTAATGGTGAAACTAAGGAATATCCATATTACTCTGTTTTCTACGCTTCGGCAAATTGAAGATGTATTCTTAATCAACGGTCCGAATAACGAATCAACAAAAATACCTTTAGTATAATCACTATACACCAGTAGATTATCAAGAATATATTCAACACACACACACACACACACACACACACACACACACACACACACACACACACACACACACACACACAGATCTATAGATATATAGATAGAGACAGGAGAGCGAGGGAGAAGAAAGAGAAAAAAACAAGAGTTACAGAGAGAGAAGGAGGGGTAGGTGGTAGGGGGAGGGGGGATATATATATATATATATATATATATATATATATATATATATATATATATATATATATATATATATATATATATATATATATATATATATATATATATATATATATATATATATATATATATATATATATATATATATATATATATATATATATATATATATATATATATATATAGAGAGAGAGAGAGAGAGAGAGAGAGAGGGAGAGAGAGAGAGATAGATAGATAGAGAGAGAGAGAGAGAGAGAGAAAGAGAGAGAGAGAGAGAGAGAGAGGAGAGAGAGAGAGAGAGAGAGAGAGAGAGAGAGAGAGAGAGAGAGAGAGAGAGAGAGAGAGAGAAAGAGAGAGAGAGAGAGAGAGAAAGAGAGAGAGAGAGAGAGGGAGAGAGAGAGAGAGAGAGAGAGAGAGAGAAAGAGAGAGAGAGAGAGAGAGATCCTTTCAGTTGATATCCATTGCACATCACCCGGAGGAGCAGCTACTGTTTACGAAACATCTGGAGTTATTGCTGGCGGAAATTCTTTCTATCCTTTTCCCTATTGTTGCATTATGGAATCTTTTTTCATTTTTGATATTATTGTCATCTTTATTATCATTTTATTCTCATTATTAATGTTACTAATATTATTATTATCATTATTTTTATTATCATCCTTACCATTGTTATTATTATCCTCATGATCATTATTGTTATCATCAATATTATCTTCATTATCATTATGATTATCACTGCCATTATAATCGCTATCATCATTATCATTATTGTTAGCATTATTTATATCATCATTATTATCCTTAATATCATTCCTCTTATTATTATCATTATCATTACATTCATGATTATCGTTGTCATTATCATTGTTATCAGTATCATCATTGTTATCATTATCATCAGCGTTACTGTTATTGATATAATCTTTGTTATTATCATTATAATGTTAATTGTCCATATTATCATTATCATGATTATCATCATCCTTATTATCTTCAGAACCGTTATTTTCCTTATCATAATGATTATCAATACTATTATCATCATTATCATTATCATCTTCATCATTATAATCATCTTCATCACTACTATTCTAATCGTTACAATCTTCATTGTCATTATACTTTATATTTACTTTATATCTTCCCCTACGTGGATTCTATCATGGAACAGATAAAACGAATAATGTTAGCACTCCCCATATTCTTTAGCATACTAAGATTATCCTAACTTCTCTTTCCAATAGCCTTTATGATATATACTTTCTACTTACTAGTTCGACCTATGTTGATATACGTCATTGTATAATTATTATCTACGCTTGTATCAAACAATTCTATTTATTTGTGGGCAATCAAAAGTAAAAGTTTATATTTTACTCTGACCACAAGCCTCAAGTCAACCAATATGTTAAATAAAGTCAAATATTCCCACAATTCTGATCTTCTATGAGACTTCTATAATTCAGCGTGAAATATAGTACCTGTCCGGGTAATACAGTCCTTTCAAAAGTACAGCTAGATTGAAGTACATCACATCCTCACATGATACTATCTATTAACGTAACGGATCCCCAGGTACATCCCTGATTATCGTACATCAAATATGCTACTCACAAACCCACGAAATCGGAGAGCCATCAGCATCCCTAGTCGGTGCCAAGAAGGAGGGGATTTCTCGCCTACGTGCTTACGTGGTGTGAGAGCGACGAGAGCTAAATGAACCTGCCTTTGACACTGTGTGATTTATTGCCTGTTGGGGGAGTCTACAGGAGGGGCAAGGGATCTATCTCCTCTCCTTGGTATCAAGTAAATGTACATGTGTAATCTCGATAAGTACGGCAAAAGATAAGTACTTTTTTTTTTTTTTTTTTTTTTTTTTTTTTTTTTTTTTTTTTTTTTTTTTTTTTTTTTTTTTTTTTTAATAATGTACTAGGAATCAGAGAGGCAGAGGTGAGGATACACGTGAACCATCCGTATCCCTGTTACTCTGCGATGATTACGTACGAAGTACCGTACATTTTCAGGTTTTCCAATTCTTTAGTGAAGTACACTAACATCAAAATACAGATAGCAGCAATGGTATTAAGCAGGAATTCGAAAAAAAAATACATAAAAAGGTATATGTTGACAAGGCACCTAACGAACATAACGGAAGATATTCGAAGGACGAAAGAAAATGAAAACAGGCGTGTTACATATACACATTTGCTGTCTCATGAGAGTCACTCACTCACTTACTTGTCTCTTACGAGCTGAGAACGCTCTGCGACACCCGAGAATGAGTGAGTGTGTGTGTGTGTGTGTGTGTGTGTGTGTGTGTGTGTATCGGTTTTCATCCTTATGGCCATCACAAAGAAAGGAACATTAAAAATGTCTGTTGTTATTATCATTATAATTGTTTTTATTATTATTACCATTGTCCTTATTACCATTGTCACTATCGTCTTTATTGTTATATAGTATTTTTATCATCATTTTTATTTTTATCATTATCATTTTTCATTATCATCACTAATATTATCACCATCATTGTCATTATTATTATCATCATTGTCACTATCATCATTATTATCATTATCAATATTATTATATTTATTGCTGCCATCATTATTGATTTCATTATTATTATCACCATCATCACTGATATTTTCATTATTGTTATCTTCATTATCAACGTAATTACTGTTATTTTGTATCATTAGTATCTTCCAGTCACCATTATCTTCGTTATCGTAAGTTTTATCATCACCGCTGTCATTATTATTAACAGTACTATCATCAACATGCATTATTATTCATAAATTCAACCGAAAATATTATAATTTAGGGTCCAGTCATAGAAAATAAAAGTATCCCCTTCATAACTCGTTTTCTCTGATGTCAAAAGACAAATTGTTACCTGTAATAAGTGTTTCTTTTTCTCTCCCTTCTTCTCCTTCTTTTTCTTCTTCTTCTTCTTTTTCTTCTCCCTCTTCCTCTTTTCCTTCGTCTTCTTCTTCTTCTCCTCCTCCTTCTCCTTTGTCTTCTTCTCATTCTCTATCTCCTTGTTATCATTAGTACTTCTTTTTCCTTTATTTAGTTTCCTTCTTCCTTCTTTATCATCCTAATCTACTACGTCATCATGTTTTCTTTCTTTCTTTCTTCCTTTTTTCTCAAGCTACTTCTTCGCAATTTTATTTTTCTTCTTGATTTTTTCTTCTTCTTCGTATAATCCTTTGTGTTTCCCATTCTTCTTCCTCTCCTTTTCTTTATGTTTAACATCCTATCTATTCCTTTGCAGATTTTTTCATTAATAACTTATAACTGTGTACTACCATTCCATTGCCATAAACAATGTTTATATCATCATTAAATACGATGATTTTCTGCATATATCGCTGTCCATATCCCAAAATTATTAAAAAGAAAAAGTTCTCAAAAAGCTACAGTTAGTTAGTCACAATCCTATTAATGATTAGAATAACTAGGGCATAAAGTAGTTCTAGAAACTAGGAAAGATCTACTAGATATCAAGTATATATTATCATTGAGTTTACAATCAATTTTCACTGGAGCCTGATATACAAGACCTGAATCTAAGTAATTTTGAATTATTTTGGACTGTCTTTGAAAGCTATCAATAAATCATACGATAAAAGACTGATTTCTTTTGTCCTCACTTCGCTATATCTTTCTATATCTTTATCCTCCTTTCGATACATCTTTCTATATTTTTATACCTCAGTATATCTCTTTTAGTCTTCGTCTATTTTTTCCCCAGTCTCCTTTTCTGTCCGTTTTTCTGTTTTTGTCTGTCTGTCTCTCTCTTTCTCTCGCCTCCTCCTCCTCCACCACCACGTTTCTCTCCTTCTCTTCCTCCATATCATCCTCTTCTTCCTCCTCTTCTTCTTCCTCTCCCTCCTCTTTTCCATTCTCTTTTTCTTCTTCATTATCTTCTTTTCCTTCTCCCTCTCCTCATGTCCTTTCGATTTTTCTTCTCCTTCATCATCATTTTATTTTCCTTTTCCCCCACTTCTGCAATTGATACTAGGTATATTATTTTCTTGCGTGTGCATATATCAACACACGCTAAATTGCAATATCTTACTGATTATAACACAAAAGTAATAAAAATAACAATGTATAATGAATAAGAACGAACACAGTTGCTACTACTACTGTGGCTTCTAATGATATGATAATAATAACAATAACAATAATAATAATAGCAATAACAATGATGATATGGATGATAATAATAACAATAATAATGATAATAATGACAATACCAAAACGCTAATGATATCCAAATCCCCACATTCCCTCCTATAGCTACCCCCCCCCTCCCTTCCCCTCCCATTTCAGTTCGAATTTAACGTCTTTTTAACGTCTTTTCCTAACGGCCTAAAGACGGGGATACCGCCACCTCTGAGACCGCCGGCGCGCGTGTCTCTAAATAGATGCTGTTCTTCTCGTTAACGAAAATGGGAAATCGCTTTTCCAAGTCACACAGACAAAGGTTGATGTAATAAAGAGTACTTAGTAGAAAGCTGTGAAACTTGTGGAAACTTGTTTTAGGTTAGTCGTTTCCGAGTGTCCGATTTTCATTCTATTCTTTTTTTTCTATTATATATCTTTATGAAATAGTGTATTTGATGTGAAATAGATTGATATGTACGTGTCTTTGGTATATAATCAACGCGCCGTTTATGTTGGGAGGAATTATTGGTAATTGATTAACGATTTTTTTTTTGTTTATCGATTTCGTCCGATTTCGTGGGAAGTTCTTCAGAAAAATATAATGTTACAAGTTTATTCCTTCCATTTTTTTTTTTTTTTTTTTTTTAGTTAGTTAGTGTAATAACTTAGTTGTTTATTCTCCCCGCGTTAGCAAAGGTAGTTAGGATAGGATCAGTAATTGCATTGGCGATTCATCCGACCTAAAATGGCGGCGGTTAAACACACCTGCGCACTTGGGGAATCGTTTGCGTTTGGCTGTGTGTGTGTGTTCTTGTGTATGTGTGTGTGTGTGTGTGTGTGTGTGCGTGTGTGTGTGTGTGTGTGAGTGTGTGTGTGTGTGTGTGTGTGTGTGCAGATTGTATGTGTGATTATGGTATGTACGCACTCGCTCACGTGTGTGTTTGTGTCTGTTTATAGATAGATAGACAAGTACATGAATTGACAGATAGGAAGGTAGATATATAGATACAAATAAATATATACATATATATAGATAGATATATCTGTATGCGTGTCTATATACACCACGTGCATAGCCATAATTGTGCATATATAACATACAATTATCATATATATTATTCATTACAAAATAAAAATCTCAACCTATCACAAATTAGAGTAAGATTCATAAGCCAAGAATTTTGTTAGAAAGCATAAAGAAACAACTTTTTCATAAGTCGGAAAAGTTTCCGAATACTTATATTATAGGTTCGCACTGAGAGGCTATAGGAGTTAAGTGGTCAAATAAGTGCAGTTCTGCCAGGGTGCGTTTATCTCCGCTGAGTCACGGACACTTGTGATTTGCCTCCACTCTGACAGTCTCTACTGCCGTTGTACCTCTAGTTTCATTTGCCAAAACCGCAAAAATACACGTACAGGAAAAAAGGAAAAACAGGGGGTCATTGTGAGAAAAAAAACAGAAATACTCGTGTTTGCTCATAAGCTCTTTTAAAATCCTTTTTGGTGTAAAAGAGACACTAAGTGCATACGAAGGAAATGATGCATTATATTCAGAGCCACAAAGGAAGACATGCACTAAATATTTATCTCTCTCACGTGACTAAATGACGTAGAGAGAGAGAGCGAGAGAGAGAGAGAGTCCCACATTGTTCCTTACTCTCATTGAGTGTCCCGACGATGGCAGGGTCAGGTGTGCGGCCTCCTGTGACGGTGTTATTCTTATTTTCCTTCGTTCTGTCGTGCGCAGGAAGATCTCACAATGTTACGCGGCCTAACATTGTTATCATGCTTATGGATGATGTGAGTATTATTAGCATTGCGATTGTTATGTGCGTGTTTTGAAGCCGGTATAAAAAGG
>BOPN01000467.1:253461-258461 GCA_017312705.2 Penaeus japonicus
GAAGATGAAGATGAAGATGAAGATGAAGAAAATGAAAATGAAAATGAAAATGAAAATGAAAATGAAAATGAAAATGAAAATGAAAATGAAGATGAAGATGAAGATGAAGATGAAGATGAAGATGAAGATGAAGATGAAGATGAAGATGAAGATGAAGATGAAGATGAAGATGAAGAAAATGAAAATGAAAATGAAAATGAAAATGAAAATGAAAATGAAAATGAAAATGAAAATGAAAATGAAAATGAAAATGAAAATGAAAATGAAAATGAAAATAAAAATAAAAATAAAAATAAAAATGAAAATGAAAATGAAAATGAAAATGAAAATGAAGATGAAGATGATGATGATGATGATGATGATGATGATGATGATGATGAAGATGAAGATGAAGATGATGAAGATTGAAAATGAAGATGAAGATGAAGATGATGATGATGATGATGATGATGATGATGATGATGATGAAGATGAAGATGAAGATGAAGATGAAGATGAAGATGAAGATGAAGAAGAGGAAGAAAAAGAAAGAAGTAGAAGCAGAAGACGAAGGAGGAGGTACCTGAGGGAGGGGATGCTCGCCTTAAATAGAATAACAGTGTATATATGGTGTCTCGCCCTTACTCCTCATTACGTGCCTTTTCTCCCTCTAACTCCGCCCTTCTTGGCCACTGGTACCTGGGCGTGGTTGCCATGCGCGAATTTATGTGATGTATCAGCTGCTTCAAGCAGTACACAAACGGTGGTGTGTATCTGCTGGTTACTACTCCACATGGCGTCACTCGTGTCAAGAAAAATGTTGTTGTGTTGTTATTATTGTCTTTATCATTTATAATCTGAAATCATCAACATTAACATCAACATCAACATCATCATCAACATCAACATCAACATCAACATCAACATCAACATCAACATCAACATCAACATCAACATCAACATCAACATCAACATCAACATCAACATCAACATCAACATCAACATCAACATCACCAACATCAACATCATCAACAACATCGACATCAACATCAACATCATCAACATCATCATCATCATCATTAGCATCAGCATCAACATCATCAACATAGGCTATGCACCTACTCCTAGTCCAGGCTAGTTTCAGGACATAATGGGCAACGTGTAATATAATAGCTCACACCATGTTTTCTCCTTATTTTTTTCAAGTTTACATCATTATGCAGTTACAATACCTTTCTTAGAAGAAAAAAATAATTATGTAAAGACTAGACTATTTTCTATGTCTGCACGTTTTGAGCAATTCGTATTGGGAATTCATGTCTTCTGGGTTCTGAACAAACACCACATTTGCGTTGCAGTGCATTTAGTACTAACCTCTGATTCTAAATGTTTGTGTTTAATAGGACAGGTGCGATTCGGTGAATCTTAAAGCCAAATCAGTGGCCACGTGTACCATCAAAAGACAACCCTGTGAATGATACCATGCAAGACCTATGTGCCGAAGAACTGTGTTCGTGCTCCTTGGACCAAAGAGATTTGCAACAATTCTACAATAGAAGAGTTGATCAGCAAACAATCTTGGTTGAAACTGCAAAAGGGTTTAGCAATAATAAGTTCCGTGAGTGGATACTAGCAATAAGAGAAAATATCTGTTAGACATCAGCATGGAGGAGCTATAGCTGGCAGAGAGTAGTATCTCTAGTTACTTTCAACAAAATAGCTTCAAGGCTGCGTCAGATGTACTAAATGAGACGATGGTAAAGGCCTTTGTTGGATAAAATAGGTATGATGCTGCCGGGGAGGTATATGGTCTCAACACCAGCCATACCAGTAGAGACATTATGACAGCATGCCTATGGAGGCAGGTCTGGATAGTGGCAGTATGGTGTCACTATATTTTATTTGCAGGAAGGTGGAAAAGCAAATCAATGCCAAAAAAAAATGATCAGACGATCACATCACCATTCGTAGCCACAGAGATGGACTGCTTTGAGTTTGGGCGTGGCTTGCCTTCGCAAATCTGCTTCCAAAAAACGTTTTGCTATATCCATTGTAAAAATGGAAATATAGTAGTAAATGAAAAGAAAAATAATCTTATTATTTTATTTTGATGTGCAGCTGGAGAATAATAATTGAATTATACAATCTATCAAATTACCAAGTGATGCCATGTATTGCCGTTGTAACTACGTCACTCTCTACCGACTGACGTTGGGTGTATCGACCCTGGACTGGCGACAGCCCTAGGGCGTCCGTGGGTCGAGGTCGGAGGTCGCCTGATACCGTTCGAGAAAACGTAACAGATAAGGTCAGCCAGTTGTCTGTGGAGCTTTCTTTGATGTTTTCAACCTGGCGGAATCAAAGTAGGATGAAAAATGACATCCACAATACCTTTTATTCTGGATTTTGCAAGGGGTGAAGCTGAGCGAGAGGGTCAAAAGTCGTCGAAGAAAATTGGATGAGCTGAAAAAGAGGAAAGAGGAAAAACAAGCAAGCTCACTTGAACCAGTACGGTTTTCAAAGGTCAGATAGTTTTTGATGTGAATGCGGGGGGGGGGGGTTAAATATAACAAACAGTAAGATCGAGTGCAAGTCCATCCTGACCTTTACCTCACAAAAACAGCAAGAAATGCTGCCGTTTTGTCTCATGAATACCACGCGGCATAGAATAAAGAATAGAAGAGAGACAGCCCAGCAGAACTTGACAAGGTCGCAGCGGAGGATTGCGCAATGCAATCTGGAGAAGCATCTGTTTCGAAGCTTCCTGCGCAACCGGAAGCTGGCGCCACATCTCGCCCGTCGCCGAGATGAGGCCACCAACAGGGCGGCGGACGCCTGGCCTCGCACGTCAGACCAAATCGCGTGTCCTTTGTAATGCCGCGCTGACGAGCGGTGCGCGAATGTTGCGCCACATCAATCGAGGAAACACCGCCATAGTGAGGCACGGGAGAGAACCATACTAAACGGTAGTCCAACGGCACGGCCCAAGTGTCTGGCGCCATTCCAGAGCGGGGCAGGGAGTGGCGGGGAAGGGAAGTTACCATGGTTGACCATGGTTGCAAACTCATCGCTTACCACAGGCAAGGTCGTGTCTGTTAGGACGTGGTTGCAACAATGATTATCTTTCTACGGCTGTGTGTAAATACGAGCATGCATGCTACCTATCTATCTACATACCTTTACATGACTGTGTGCCTGTGGGCGTGCAGTGTGCGTGTGCGTGTGCGTGTGCGTGTGTGTGTGTGTGTGTGTGTGTGTGTGTGTGTGTGTGTGTGTGTGTGTGTGTGTGTGTGTGTGTGTGTGTGTGTGTGTGTGTGTGTGTATGTGTGTGTGTGTATGTGTGTGTGTGCGTTACACGCAGAACAAGAAATAAATATGGAATTTTAAGAATGCTGTGCCATATATTAATATGATTTTGGTTGGCCATTCATATGTTTAGAAGCCCTTCAAAACAGCTAATGAAAAAAGCGAATGACTGTGCGCATGACAGGCTCCGTGAATAAGTTGTTATTACGGAATACGTTACTGTTGTCAACCTTACAAGAATTTCCCTACAGTCTAAAAATACTATGACATAATATAAAAGCATGTCGTGGCGCTTACTGTTTTATCCTTTCAATACTACATCATTGCTTTTGGATATAGAAGCATTTATGAAATCAACATTAATGCCATTTTCTTAGCAAGTTGAAGAGTGAGGTCCCTCGCAGTAAAAATAAAGAGTGAAAGAAACATGCCATTCCAACCTCCATGGTGACCTATTTCACCACTCAAAAATGGGGAGATAAATTCTACGTCTAATCTTCATCAATCTCGGTTTTATCCTGCGTATCTCGGTGTTGAGTCAAATAATCTTGGCTGTAATAAACAAAGTCCCTAATGATATAGCCCCGATATCATGACTTAAAATCTATATGTATATGCGTGTGGGTAGGTAGGTGGGTGTGGCTGAGAGAGATTGAGTAAGTAAGTAAGTAAGTAAGTAAGTAAGTAAGTAAGTAAGTAAGTAAGTTAGTTAGTTAGTTAGTTAGTTAGTTAGTTAGTTAGTTAGTTAGTTAGTTAGTTAGTTAGTTAGTTAGTTAGTTAGTTAATGAGTGAGTTAGTGAGTGAGTGCCCCTCCCTTGCTCCCCCTCTCCTCCATAACTCCACCGCTGACGTCAGGATAGCCCTACCTCCATAGCATTAGACTGATAAATGCCTTGCCAACGCAGATTCTGTGTCAACTGCAAAAGACCTTCACTTTTGTTTTGTTTTTTCACAATAGGCATCACTAGTGGAGCTACGTTTCACACTAATTCTAGAAGTGGGCGTAGCCATAATAAAATCTATGGCTGTGGCCGTTCACTCGATGAAGAAACCACAGGAAAAAAAAAAAAAGTGTTTCCATCTGGTGTAACATGTATCACACGTTTTAGAAGACGGAGCGAGGAATGAAGACGGAGCGAGGAATTCCGCCAGAGTGAGTGAGCGAGCGAGTGAGAGTGAGAGTGAAAGAGGGGGGGGGGGGGGGGGGGGGGGGGGGGGGGGGGGGGGGGGGGGGGGGGGGGGGGGGGGGGGGGGGGAGGGAGAGGGAGAGGGAGAGGGAGAGAGAGAGGGAGAGAGAGAGAGAGAGAGAGAGAGAGAGAGAGAGAGAGAGAGAGAGAGGGAGAGGGAGAGGGAGAGGGAGAGGGAGAGGGAGAGGGAGAGGGAGAGGGAGAGAGAGAGGGAGAGAGATAGAGAGAGAGAGACAGAGAGGAGGGGGCAGAGACAGACGAACAGACAGACAGACAAATTGAGAGAGAAGGAGCAGAGACAGACGAACTGACAGACAGACAAAAAGAGGGAGAGCTGGACTTCGGCATCTTTACAGAGATAAGCATTTACATCTCAAAGGGACAAGGTAAGCAGGATGTTTCCTCACCTCCACCCTACCCTAGTCATTCATTACGTTTACATACTCTAACATAAACTTGCAACTTTATATCACACAATTCTGAAGAAACTCTATAAAAGCTGATTTTAAAATCTGTGACAAGCTAAAT
>BOPN01000467.1:263461-265961 GCA_017312705.2 Penaeus japonicus
GAGATCATATGCAGATTGGTATTATCTGTATATCTGACATGGGTTATATAGGCAGCACGTAAACGATAATAATTTTTTATGACTCATATGATAAAGTGTAAATCCCTCCCGCTGTCTGCTCTACCTTTCCTTGTTAGGTCTAAATGGCATGTGGGCAACAATTCTACTCCAACCGTCTTCCTGTAGTTTCTGATATATCTGTAAACTCAAGCACACGTCATCAGTGAGAACAGACACACGCACACATATCCGCATTTTCATGCCTACATGCATAGATATTCAATCTTGTTGTTTGAAAATTCTCTCTCCCTTTTCACCCTAGTAAAACAAGGACAAGGACGTAAGGACATAACTGTTCTTTCGGCCTAATAGACACGTTAATATACGACCATGATGCAATATGTATAAACCTCTTATAAACCTTTTTTTATGAGCAGATAGGATATCAGCTACGAGATCTCGTTGTAGATAAGACAGAAATCTTAAATTGGAAAACTGGAACAAAAACACTGTGGTCGTATAAATCATCACTCTTATTTTACATTTTATATCACATAAAATCACATATATAACCAAAGAAATGTCCTTGTTGCTCACACCTTCCGTTGTCGTTGGATCAGATAGCTCATGGACAGTGGCATTTCCAGGAGGCGGTGTTTCCACATGGGAGCGCTGCACGAAATATGTGTATGATTTGGGTAACAACGTAAATAAACTGGGGACAATGACGGTTGAAATCACGTGGTCACAGATAGTCCAGTAAATGTTCATGTTTATGTAAATATCCATTTTTCTTACTAAAAACACGGGAGCCTGGATCTTGGACTTGCCATTGATGGCATGGCAATTAGGAAATACTAAGGAAAAAATAGGAAAAACCGATGTGGTAAGACAGGAGAGTAAAATCGCCACTCAACAGTTAGTGTATGTATGATGTTATTTTTCTGCATGTCATTTTGCACTGACGTAATTTCCTTTGTTGCAGCTTGGCACGAGGATGGAATAATCAATGCCACAGAAATGACAGATCGTAAACTCCGCCAGCAAGAAAGAAGTTTTTGTCTCCCATTAGTACACTTAAAAACACCTGCGATTTCGCTTTCTGATGACCGCGGCACAGAGGAAAGAAAGCTTTAGAAAATGGAAAAAAATACATATAAATCCATCTTTTATATCCATTGAAATCCATAAAATAAAAGCTGTTTATTCTTTATCCAAGCATGGTGTGTATTAAAGAAAACCAGAGGAGTTTTAGGAGGGACGTAGATAAATATTTATATATTTTATTTTATTTTAATGTACCCCTTTCTTTACTCTAACATATTATATATACAAGATTGCTATGAGCTAACATTACTATTGATTTCTGAAAATAATTTCATATAAATGATTTCTTATATCTTGATCCTGTGGTAGTTTTTTTTTTTTTTTTTTTTTTTTTTTTAATTGGAGTAGCTTTCACATTTTATTACTACAAGTTTGCTTTTTCAGTATTTCCAAATATTTTATTCTAACCTTGGGTTTTATTCACATTTTATTCATAGTCCCATCATTTTAAGCCTTTTAACCGACACTGATTGGTCTCTCTAACCTTCGGGGCGCAACGAATTCGGAACATGGTATTTGAAATCTATTATTAAGTCATTCACATGAGGTGGTTGGTTTATTGGATTTACTTTGGAATTTAGGACCATTCATCTCTAATACCGATGGTTGTGATTTGTAATATGTGCCGTAAGATCAGAGTTTTATTGTGAGTCCATAAAAATGTATATAATTAGATATCGGAGTATAGTAACCGTGATCGGTGTTTCTCTCTAAATTAAATATACAGGGATTTATGTTTGTTTGTATGTGTGTGTGTATGTGTTACGTGTTTACTTACATTCTATTTGGTAAAGTGTATAACAATAAATCTCATTTTATTTAGCTTAACGAAAGGAACTCGAAACAAACAGCGTAAAGTGAAATTTATTGAAGTTAAAAACATTCATATCAACATTGGAACATTGCCAAACTACAGAAAGTGTAGATTGATATTTTCAATCCGGAGCAACCAAGCCACAAGTATCGCATTTCCCTTGGATATAAGACCACACATACCTCTTTATCTATCTCGCTCAGTGAAACAAAGGTATGCATTCATGCCCACACACTCAAAACTGTCTATTTTCCACATTTCTTCGTATACGTATCATTTCTTTACGAAGTTCATATCAACTTTCTCAAACGACAATCAAATGGATGGTGGCAATTTTAAAATCAAAAGCAGGAAAAACATGATAGAAAATGTGATTCTGATAAGAAATATATGTGTATCAGCCGATAAGGTAACATCGTTCCAGGTTGATAACTACAACAGGTTAACGTCAACTGCTCGTGTCCATAATTGAGGGAAATCATCAGACACTTTGGCATCGGCTATATAGCAACGATACATCCTGGCACAAAATATTTTACGCTTTCTCAGTACTTCTCGTCTACTTGATCACTACTCAAA
>BOPN01000467.1:280961-288461 GCA_017312705.2 Penaeus japonicus
GCTCAGGGGCCTAGTTAGGATGATAGCTGAACAGCTAAAAAAAAGATATAAAAAAATTTAGTGCATCATTATTGATGTTTTCATTGGTTACCTATCTAAAAAGGGAAAAAATATTTGATTTATACTTTATCATACATGCTTCCTCGCCACGTCTATGCCAGGTTGGACCTGTCATAGATGTATTTGACTAACACCCTAAATTTTAGGTTGTCTGATCAAGACACATGAAAAAAATGTGTCATGTTCTCCAGACACAATGATATCTGCATAACAAGGACATACTTATTAGACAAAAAACACTAAGCCCATTGGTTATGAGTGATGCAAACATGCTGACAGTAAAAATTACATCAAAATTTGGGTGATGTGAACATCTCAATGCAGGTAAATCTTTGCTTTTACATCAATCAGAGTATTTTCAATCATTATGTTTTACAGTAATACTTGGAGTTGTAATTATATGCTATGACAGATGATGGATATTATAACTATAATCACCATAATATAGATTTAGTACAAAATCATGAACTGATGGCACCACGCTCTCCTGACACCAGCAAGAAAGACAGCCTTGAATGGCACGCATCTACAATCTCTTCCAAGCACTATCTTCAGAGTGATGATACAGCAAGATACAGACCTCCTGCTCTAAAGTGCTAGTGGTGCAGGATGTGTAGGCAGAATGAGAGGAGGAAGGTGAACCAGACCATGCGGAATGGCTGCAATGTCCCGGTGTGAGTATGGCTCTGTGGCACTCAGTCACATGTCACCTTCCTCTTCTTCACTTCTTCATGCTTTCTTTCACTAAGGATAGTTATTTATTTTGAAAATGTTTAGTAAAAAAAAAATATTATTATTATTAACAATAATAAAGGATGGAGCTCTTTGTCGATCTACAAAACTTCTGTCAGTGTTAACCTGATATGGACAATTTAAGATGATTAAAATTATGAGAAATCCTGAGAGATGCACATACAAGTCTTAAAAATAGACAAACAAAAATGATTGAATGAAAGAGAGATGCTTACTCCCTCTGAAATAAAACCTGCCTGGAGTGCCACACACATGGCACTAGTGCCCATCTTGTAGTCAAAATCAAAAAAATTATAACCTGTAACTCAAACATGTTAGAGAGGCCTATATATTAGTCTGGCCTCCATACTTGTCTGCTCTTTGGCATAGCAAACAAAGCACCAAAATAAACTGTAGCAACAAAGAGCCTGGAACAACTGTAAAAGACTGTTAATTGGAAGTTCAACACGTTCTGCCTGACAGAAAACATATAGTAAAGGTTTGCTGGCCTTTGCTGGAGTGCCAAAGGTGTGGTGGCCACAGCAAATACTAGATGTATGATCCACCCTATATCAAATGGACATTAATGGCACACAAGCCATGCAATCGCAATGGGAAGACATTACAGGAATCTTGGAAATGTTTAACTATGATAATGTATCATTATAACTTATCTACTTACTACATGCAATATGTAACAAAATAAGGTTACTCAATAAGTGTTACCTGCGAAATAACTATGTTATGCACATACACATGTGCCAGGTCACTATGTCATTCTATGACTAATTAACTATGAATATAATTATGATAAAACACACCGCCACCGCTAAGCAGGACCCTAAGAACAATTCGTGGCCGCCTGTTTCGTGCACTTAATAACAGAAAACCTGGCAAATTATATTGATTTCAAGATTAAACTGAAAATACGTCACCATCTGCAGATCAGTATATAATTTCAAGTAATAGGTGCATACAACCACAGAAACAAACAAAAATCATAAAACTTCACACTGGAAGAGCGTCACGCAACATGCATGACGTATTGCGCATCACAATAACTGCTATTTGATTCGTGATAGCCACAGTAATTGCACAGATATTAATAAGATGCAAATGCAAAAACTTTTACGCTAATCAATGGGAAAAACCTCTACGCTAATCAAAGGGGAAAATAAAGTTTCACTCTCCTATGTAGTAGGGCCCCTGGGCAGCCGCCCCTCTTACCCTCTCTGCGGTCTTGTCATGGGATTTCCCGTGTATGTCGACTGCCCAAACATGCCCCTCCAGGAGATAATGACTTGTCCCAACACCACCGCCGGCGACAATGCCAACACGTCGTCTCGGTGTTCACCTGCAACTGAGCTGAGTCCGTCGCTGCCGCCGCGGTGCCGCCCGCCGCGCCTCGTGTCGTCATGCCAGTGGACGATTCTTTGGGCGAGTCAGGGCGTCGGAATTCCACCTCCCTCTTCTTCAGACACGATTGACTTGGGGTTTTGCAATGCTTTACGCATCTGAATAATTGAGACTATTGCGATGCACAGTTAGTTTTCAACGACATTCCTACAGAAACGTATAATAACCTAAAAATCGCAACTTGTGACGGTCCTCGGTCGCCGCGGCAGCCAAGTCGCGACTCCACCACATAGCAACGCCGTTTCCTGAGTCAAACACTAATCTCGTTGGATACAATGAAGTATGTATCCGTTATCACCTCCCCTTGGAATATTGTTTCATTATGCGTCCAAGTCGACCACTAGATGTAAAAATAAACAGGTCGTGTGCAATGGTTATTACGTAATATGATGAAATCCTTGCCGTGCATGCAGAACTAAATTATTTGCATGACACTGAAAACACGAGAAGTGTTTGGTGTGTTGCTGGTTGCTTGGAGGTGACTCATCTCCTAGCCTCTCGCCAGGTCTTGGTGCATGCGGTCTCATAAAGCTTGGTTTCTCTGTATACTCAAAAGCGATTTCTACATTGATTTTTGCAACTCAATAATGTAGAATGAGTATTACTATCCCCTAATTACACTATTCTCTTTCAATTATCTATGTAATGTTTCATGAGCGACACGAGAAGTCACTTTTTTAGAAACTATTCTACCAGTTTTATGTAACGACTCATTTATTATTACGATCGTATATAGTATAGTAACGGTCAGCATAAACATAATAGACAAATACATTAACCGTATCAGCCGTATTCTGCTTGCCGTGGCTGTACCATGTCCATGTTGTGTCCATGTCCTATTCATTTCACGTATTATTCCGGAACGCACCAAGGCAGTGCAAGTTGATACAGGTTTGCCAACTGTTATCGGACGAATGACACTGCTCAAAAGATGAATTCATAAAAGAAACTAATGTCACAACACTAGCGAAAGATAGTTTAAATTTAATATGAAATCCTTTTTGTGTTTGGTCCTTTTAAAGAACTGACAACTGCTTCGCGACCGTGGAGTTGGTAACTGAAGTGTGCGCTCATCAAAACAGGCAGGATGAGAGGGATCATGCATTATGTTTGTATCTTCCTTATTTTGTATATATATATATATATATATATATATATATATATATATATATATATATATATATATATATATATGCGTATCTTCTCTGTATTATATATCTATATAAATTTTAAGTATACATATTTCACATAATAATATACTTTAACTTTACGTTCCCGACTACTGTTACCACTCATTTAACTTCACTCTCCATTGAAAATCCTTCAAGAGGAAACAAGATCAAGAACAAGCTCACCATATGCTCACCGATTTTCCACGATTGCTCCAAGATTTTGGCCACATTTGCCACGATTTTGCCACGTTATTGGACGTCAACAGGGGCTTCTGATATACGCATTGCGGTATGTCATAGAATGTGGCTGATAATCAATAGTTTTATCGAAAAGGCCGCGAGACTGCAAGACCGGAAATGATCTTGCAGCCTGAGACTTCACTGTTTCGCAACTGTGCAGACAAAAATGAAGCTACCAGAATCGTCAAATGCCAAACACCAAGGGCGTGGCCAGGGTTTTGTGAAGTGGGGAACCTGCGTTGGAAAGTAGATTATGCTCCTAGAGATTTCAAAGAGAGAGATCGTGATGCTACTTTCTTTGTGATCTACCAATGACATATAAACTACTGGTGAACTGTTCAACAGTTAGCATTAAGTTAACGATTCTGGATCTGAAGAGGGGTACACATACCTCTGTACCCTGTCTTTCTTTTCAGGACTACTACCAAAGACAAAAATATTTTTGCAGCTGACACCATGGGAACAGTAAACACTGTTGTGCTTCGATTTGGCACCACCAGTTGTGAAATGTCAAGCTCAGAAAATAGGCAACTGAGGAGAAAACCCTGATCTTAAAGGATTCAGAAAGAGTGGGTAGTTTGATGTGCAGCCAATTATGAATGATACAGTTAATTTTAATATTCATCTGTATTAAGGGAACCAAGTATGCTAATGCTCGTTTTTTCTCCGAACCTCTTTTGTCCGTTTCTGGAATAACCTGTTGTCACAAGTTGTAGTGCTGGAGTTATATGATACTGCAATGTTTTTTTTCTTCACATCATATTTACATTATGTTCTTATAATGTAGCCCTTATGATTCTGCAACCAATAAAGCAAATTAAACGACATGTAAAGAACAGACTACTAATTTGTAGTCTTTTACAGTTATGACTATAGATATTCCTTGTTACTCCATAACACGTACTCCACGTAGTTGAACACGCCTCGCAACGCTGCGTGCTGTCCCGAAATTCCAATGTTAAGGATGCCTTTAATAATATGAACGGGAAAAAAACTATACTAGGGTAACAGGATTTGAAATGTAACAAACAATGCCCTTTTGTATTGTCTGTTGTACTTATATTTGCAGTCATCTAGAGCACCCACTGCAAAGATGATCGCCATGGTATTAGGGCATGATTAAAGGCTTGTAGTTAATACGAGGAAGTTCGGCTGAGGGGAATTAACCCCTATGATCTCCCTTAACAAAGAAAACATTGTGCGAAATATCCTCGTGCAGAAATAAAGTATGAGCTGTGGGCATAGGCAGAACTTCTACTCTCAGAGAACAGTGAACGCATGTAACAAGTTACCAGATAATCGTAAATGGTGGCGTTGTTTTACCCATGATAACAAATCATGGGTATCCGGTTTAGGCAGCCCAAGTTATAGATAACTGTTACTGGCCTCTATAAACGCCTGATAAACACATGTACACACTGAAAGATATGTACACATACACACGCTCACGAACACTCATACTCGATTAAATATACATGAACATGTTAAAGCGCATACAAATACATACATAGATATATACAGAAAAACATATGTACTATTCATTTGTGAAGATGTGACAGAAACACGCATGCCCATATGCACGTGCTTAATTAAATATTTGAACAAAGACGCATGAAGTACAAGCATACACAAAGACGCTCTTACTGAGGTCGATATTGATAGACGCTTCAACATAAATATGTGTGGGTGTACACACACACACACACACACACACACACACACACACACACATATACATAAATATATGTGTATATATAAAGATAGATAGATAGATGTATGTGTGTATATATACATATACATACATTTATATATATATATATATATATATATATATATATATGCATATGTATGTGTGAGGGTGTGTATGTTTATAGGAAGTTTATAAGAAGCAGGAGCAACAGGAAATTATATCATAATATCATCAGTGAAATGAAACACCAACATAAAAATAATAATCTAAGCAAACAAACTACAAGAGGAAGCAAACCGAATTAACAAAAAATATAAATAGAATGAAAAATGTGCAATTGAGAAATGATGAAATAGAAATTAGATGCATCCGATTCTCAGTGGCAGTAGAATCGCTGGAATATCATTACTTCTAAAAACGTTAGCTTGGTGCGCTAACCTGACACACATACTCAAAGGGGAAGCTACAAGATTGAAGCTATCAGTGATATCTATTCAATCTAAACTGATAGTGTCTTTCTGTAAGAAACGAGTATTGGACTATTGAACTTACGAGTACAAGAGTACCCGCCCCACTTCTAATTCTTATATCTAATTCACGGTATGCCATTGTGTGTCTGCCGTTAAGGTGCAACTCAACAGCTACCTTCCCGTGCAACAACTGGCAGAATTCCTGTCTCTCTCAATGAATCGATTCCTGCAGAACAGCACCAACACACCGAGTGAAAAAAGGGTGTCGGAATGAAAGTAGACTGACCAGGGGATTGCTATACTATATTAGTAGATGAACTGTATCAATTTAGATTTGATTTAAACCTTCATAACTACTGTAATAACATTCCAGTGTACAACAGGTCAGAATCAGTGACAGCTGAGTCAAGAATGGAAAAGTTGTTGCTACTGATGCTGTGATCAAGTTGCTCATGGTCGATTCTGATAGAGCAGAACATTTGTGAACCCGTTGTGGAAAAAATAGCTTTATGCTTGTCGATGCAACATACGAGTTGAAGAAGTCCTTAACCTTATCACTGAGTCTAAAGTATTTTTTTTATGGTAAAGTGGCTTTGGAAAATGTGAACTATTGTAATTTTGACTTATTATAACGGTTAATTTTCTGGAAAAACCTTTAAACAGTAATAAGCTGATATTGTACTGGTACGAATCTAGAAACATAATACCCGACGCAAGTGAAAGCTTCCTGTCTATTTATGCGAGACAAACGGTATGAGACAAAATTGCTAACCTTCCGCTTTGAATACAAATATTCAGCGACGATGCTCATGGCTTTGGCAATAGTTCATTAGACAGGTTTTCTTTATTCATACAACAGATTGCCTTTAGAGACTATGTGGAGGAGCCTGGACACCACAACCCCCAAGATTTACACCCATTACTGAGCTGCCCACAAGTTATTTCTATCAGTACTGCTGAGTGTAAAAGGCCTTTGTGCATGTTGCCCGAGCGAACCAAATCTCTCAGAACTGAACAAAACTATGAAAGAAAATTCAGTCACATGAACCTGATAATAAACAATGACACACTCAAGAATTCTCAAAAATCATTTATCAGCATTTATGTTTGTTAAACAACATGGGCCTTCTCTATGTCAGTGGAATCCTGAGCCACATGCAATATCATGCAGATGACACCAGGACAAAAGTTGCTTCCGACCACCCAAAACATCCCACACCTGACCCTTTGAGGGAACTTTTGTATAACTACTCATTGGTGGTCTTTGGTCAGCACTTAGATGTTTTAACTTCTTAAACTGACTTTGACATATGAAAATTACACAAATTCACAAATGGCGAGCCATTCAATAGAAAATGTGTTTCAAATTGATAGTCATTCTTAAATAAGTCTGAAACAGTAGCTATTTACATTTCCATAATTTATGAGAAACTTTATTGAGTTTTCCCTCCTCTGTACCTTCGTCTATCATAGAAAATGAATTATAGGGGGAACTTACCTGGAGTTCTAGCTAACGCCTTTTTTTCTGTTAATGTACCAAACAAGTTTTTTATATTAACTATATTTACATCGTTATCATTTTTAGAATAAATAAAAGTATCAAGTTATTGCGATATATGTAACCTGCAACATCAAGGTAAATACAAACTCGAACCACATAGCAAACCCGCCACTGGAATGTATCATGGCGCCTGGAAGAAAGTAAACAATTTTGGATACT
>BOPN01000467.1:318461-330961 GCA_017312705.2 Penaeus japonicus
GAGACACAGACACAAACACAGACACAGACACAGACACAAAGACAGAGACAGGGACAGATACAGAGACAGACACAGTGACAGAGACAGAGACAGAGAGAGAGTGTATTTGTGTTTGTTTGTTTGTGCATTCTGAAGGCAAAAAAATAGTCTTTCAAGTAAAGTTTTTGAGACAAATGTTTTTTTTTTGATGTAAGAGGCATTTGAGATAAGAGTGGGAGTACACAAGGGAATAGCTGTTGGCATATTTAATAGGTAATAGTTTAGGAGGACAGTCTGGAAGAGGATGGTAGTATGTTGCTTGTGTATAGTTAATACTACTCGGAGGGTGTGTTAGATTCTAAGCTGGAGTAGAAGGGAAGTAGCCAGCTTAGTGGTGAACAGGGTATGCTTCAAATGTGGAGAGAAAAAGTGTATGAATCCTGTTATACAGGTTAGAAACCCACTAATAGAGGGAATGCAGAAAATAAGGATTACAAGTGAATGGAGGATGATGAGGTACATGGTTGGAGTGATTTCAAAGGAGAGACTGACCAGTCAAGAGGTAACAGACAAATGTCTGATACCTCTGATATAAACAAAATTCAGGTCTGTGATGTAGTTGACAGAATATTTATATTAGTACTATATGTAAATTATTAGAAGTTGAAGATTTATCTTTGTTTGTTTCAATTAACCCACTTACGACGGGGGCATTCCAGCCTTGAATGTCCCAATGCCGGGGCGTTCGAATTATTAGGCCTAAATCAATTAAATGGCTGGCACAATACTGTGCCGCCCGGCCACTGGGCTTTTGAATGCGCGGTACAGTACTGTACCACCTGTCCAGAGAGGGTTAATTGAATGGTTTATTTAATCAACATGCATATATTTCTAAAAATTACATATACTGATAGTTAAACTAGTAGAAAAAAAGACCCTCACATTCCTACAATATTGTGAGTGCATATTGTTATGTCTCTGTTATGATGACCCAAGGCTGACTCAGGTCCTACATGGTTAAAGAGGGGCATTTAGCCATGTACCATTACCTGTTATATGTTTTAGTTCTTGCACTGTTCTTTTGCCTTGTCATTCTTTAGTGACCTTTAAGTGTTTAAAAACTTTTCACTTTACATCCCTTTTCTTCGGTTTTATTTTATTGATAGGCCTGTGTACTTCATTAATTCCAATTAATTACAATACTCCATTTTTCCAATGTAACAACCACTATGGGTTATAATGAATTGTACAAATTGATACAAGCATGAGATAAATTATGCAAATAGAACGATGTGCAATAAGTGATATAAAACAAGGTGTAGGTCATGTTTTTCTCTCTCTTCTTCTTCATCTTTTATCTTTTATCTTCACTTCATTTCTTGTTCATTTCTTTCTTCATTCATGCTTTCTTTATTTCTTTCCTTCTATCTTTCTTTTACTTTTCACAGTTTCTTCTGTCTTTCTTTCCTTCTTTCTTTTTTTTTCTTGTTTTCTCTCTTGCTTTACTTTTCTTCTTTCTTTCTCTTAAGGCTCTCTCTCCTGCTGGTGCTAGAAGAAAGTGGTGCCATCTAGGTTTTGTAAGTGAGTTGAAAACCATTTTGCTTATTATTACGGCAGTTATAATAATTATGACTGCAATTGTCAACATCACTCACTCATTACTTATAGTACAATAAAATAACATAGTGATCCAGAATCCCCGAACGCCATGACGCCCATTATCAGGCAAGAGGTCTTGCGTCATGTATGACAAAAAAACACGTCATCCGTCGTTAACAGGTTAAGTGTTTAAAAACTTTTCACTTTACATCCCTTTTCTTCGGTTTTATTTTATTGATAGGCCTGTGTACTTCATTAATTCCAATTAATTACTATACTCCATTTTTCCAATGTAACAACCACTATGGGTTATAATGAATTGTATAAATTGATACAAAGATGAGATATATTATGCAAATAGAGCAATGTGCAATAAGTGATATAAAACAAGGTGTAGGTCATGTTTTTCTCTCTCTACTTCTTCATCTTTTATCTTTTATCTTCACTTCATTTCTTGTTCATTTCTTTCTTCATTCATGCTTTCTTTATTTCTTTCCTTCTCTCTTTCTTTTACTTTTCACTGTTTCTTCTGTCTTTCTTTCCTTCTTTCTTTTTTTTCTTGTTTTCTCTCTTGCTTTACTTTTCTTCTTTCTTTCTCTGTTTTTTTTTTCTCTCTCTCTCTCTTTCTTTCCATCTTGTCTTTCCCTTCCTTTCCAGTCCATTACATAAACGATATTCACACCAATCTAACACCAGAATAGGATTTCGTCATAGACTAGGATTTTGTCTCAGAATAGGATTTTGAATCATCACAGCCACAGAAACAAGCACTCTGAAAAAAGAAGAATTCAACCATTAACCCATCCCCGACGGGGGAATTCTAGCCTTGAATGTCCAAATGCCGGGGCGTTCAAATTATTAGGCCTAAATCAATTGAATGGCTGGCACAATACTGTGCCGCCCGGCAACTGGGCTTTTGAATGCGCGGTACACATGCTGTACCACCCGTCCTGTGTGGGTTAATGTGGAAATTTGGTTTCTTCTCCATAGATTCTTTGTTGTTTTGATTAAGTATATATAGGGAGAAGATAAAGGATGATAGTTTGGTATGATGGCAAAACTTGGCCAAACTATGTTTTTCATCATGATGGGTATACTGATTATTATATTTAAAAGGTCAATTGCTATTGCATATTGAGATAGTGGATGTTGATAAAAGAGGATTTGTGTTGTATATATATAGATATGTGGGCTGAAGTTCTCATTTGTCTTATTTAATTCAATTTTAGAATTGAAGGTTGATAATTCATAATATATTTTTGTTGTTATGCAATGATATATCTATGAAAGATCTCTCTCATTTTTCTTTCAGTTCATTTATGGTCTTTGCATCATACAATAATTAATTTCATTTCCATGCAATTACCCTTTCAAAACCCAGCCACTCATGCCTTTTCTTTTTCAGGTTCACATTTGGGATATTCGAAATATTGAGCGACCGATTCTGTACCTTGATGCTTCAAAGCCTATATCCAAGTTAGCCTGGTGTCCTTCAAGGTAAGGAACAGGAAAAGACTCTTGAACTGAGGTTGAATTAATTTTCTTCACTTTAGCTCTGGGTTGCATTTCATCATTTATCATAACGATCACATATATCAATCCGGTTCACACATTTTCACTGATACAGTACCTGTTTACCAGAGACTAGCAGTTACAGTCTTAGTCCTCATAGATTTGCTTGAGTAGGGAGAGAGCAGTAGTTGAGAGCAGGAAATCCCTCCTAAACACTATTTTAGCAGACCTGAATGATTATTGATTTTTCCTGCAAAAATACATTAGAGCCCAGTTACCTAAATATTCACATCATTATTTTGAATACAGTATATTATCATGAATTGAATATGATATTTTGAATACAATTATCCTAATGCTCATATTGTGCATTGTGATAGTTAGAAAACTAAATTAAAACTTATCCCAAAGCTTATTCATCATCTGTTATGCTGTTGTAGTAATTTTTTTTACAATATCTTCATGTTGATGTAATGAATGGATATATATTGGGTCCATTTTCTTGAAAGGGTTGGGCTTCTGGCATCTCTGAGCCGAGACAGTGCCGCAGTCCGCATTTATGACATCCTACAATACAATATGGGTGGAGAAGAGCAAGAGCCAGCTGTCCTCACAAGATCAATCAACACAGATTCCAACACATCAATTTCAGCCTTTTCTTGGCACCCAACGCATGAAAATAGAATCCTAACTGCTTCTTACACAGGTTTCGTATTGTGCTCTTTGAGATACTTTAAAGTTTAAAGCTCTCTGTGCAGAGAATTTGGCTTTACTAACAGTGTGAAGTATATGCAATGTTGAATCAACAGTGTTCTTTTTAAGAGAAAATAAGGTCTTAAATATTTTCATTCTCTTATTACAGGGAAGCTCATAGACTATTACGTCCAAGAGAGAATAACCCTCAACTGGTCTTCCTCAACATCAAGTTCTTTAATGTGGACTCATGGGAAGAAAACTCTATACTACCTAGATTCTCAGCATCCAGTTTACTCTAACTTCGAAGACATTTCTATATCCATTATGTCAAGAGCACAGAAGAAGTATGGTCTTTATGTAAGTCTTTTGTTGACTTTTGGAACTTGATTCCAATATTAAATCCTTTAGTACATCGTTTTCTTGGCACAGGTGTAATATAGGTTGTAGGTAGTAAATGTCTTTTCATTATTTACAAATTCAGAGCATACATCACCTATGCAAATACAATTCAATACCAGCTACCTGTCAGTTGTTTATTTACTAATACAGTTTTAATCATCTAAAAATCCAGGAAGATAATTTGGCTACAAATGGAGAAGTTACTGGTGACATGTCTCTGCGAGATCTGTGGAATTGGTTGGATGCCGCAAGGAGTCTGGTGACTTCTGGTAATTTTAAACTACCAGGAGGAGTGCCTTACAGATATCAGGGGGTTTTGTAAGTAAACCATTTTTAATATATTGTATAATATAGTTGTTTTTATATGTATTTAGTGCTTTCTCTCTCTCTCTCTCTCTCTCTCTCTCTCTCTCTCTCTCTCTCTCTCTCTCTCTCTCTCTCTCTCTCTCTCTCTCTCTCTCTCTCTCTCTCTGTGTGTTTCTTTCTTTCTTTCTTTCTTGTTCCTCTGTTTCTTTTATCAATGTCATATGAATTTGACATATTAACTGCAGTACACACAAAAAATATATATGTATATATTTGAAGACATATCAAGGGGCTATTTTGGTTTTATGATAATATAGGTTAGAAATATGTATTGCTGGTTTTAAATATGTTATTCAAAATTAGCCAACATGTACAACTAAATATGACAAGTTTCCATGAGACAAGACCCCGTTATATGTGCCTAGTTGAAGATGGGAAATATCAGGAAAAAAAAGGAAAAAAATAATTGATTATAATTACTTCAATAAAATATACCTGTGGTCCTTGTGCAAATTTTATACAATTGTAAATACAAGAAATAGACACATCTTTAAAAAGGATTTCATAGAAAATTGATACTTTATTTTTTTCCCAGTTTCATTGTGTTAACATATATTTTTTAATGATGCAGAGTTCCTTCCCATTGTATCTTAATATCTTTGAGCTAAGATAACCAAAACTTAGAGTAGAAGAATCACAAAAACACAAACACAGTAACGTGCACAATACAGATATAATAAAACACTGCCAACGTTTCAAACTTTTTAGTGAAAGTTCCTCATCGGGCATAAGTAATCCAAAAAATTAATAGTAGAAGTGGCATTGTTTTATTATATTAGAGTAGAAGTTTATTTCCTTATGTTCATTTCCTCTCCATATTTTTATTCAGGAGTCTACTGACCATGGGTGAACTGATGTCTGATGTTGTGAACAAACCATGGGTTGGATTAGACTTACAGAAGCCACCTACGTGTAAAGTGTTCAGGTAGGTTTTTCTTGTGTTGGTTTTTCATCACTGCTCTTTGAGGTTTTGATTTGAATAATAGCAAGTAATGTAAAAAGAGCATATTTGTATTCTTATATACGGCTGAAATCATGAATGATTGTTTGTTTTTATATTTATTTTATTTTGGTAAAACTCATTCAATACGTATTTACCCCAATAGATGTGAAGAGCGCAGCAGAGCCTTGGAATTGTGCTCGTGGGGTTTTGAGAACGAAGCTGTGCTGACAAGTTTCCTAGCTCAGTTAGAGAATGCAGGAAACTATACACGTGCAGCTGCTGTTGCTGTTTTCAACCAGCGTATAAAGCAAGCGATACAAATCTTACAGAAGGGTGCTGCAGCTAAGGAGCCAATGCTGAATTCGACTGCTATGGCCCTTTCTGGTAAGCTATTATGATAGGCAAGATTAATCCATTATCCTATCTTTATATATCTTTTTTTATCATTTAGATTGTCTTTATTAGTTATTATCTGCTTTCTTGTTCATGTTTTACAGATTACTATGATAATATTATTCATTAGAATTATAATATTTAATTAACTTAAATGAAATACAGATAGTTGGATTTTCCAAGAGAGCTGTTATAACATCCTATCCTTATAATGTATTGTGATCACTAATTAACCCATTAACGACGGGTGACAAGATATCACATCGAGTGGTCTTTGGGTCAGACGCCAAGGACGAGATATTTGGTCAAGGCCAGCACGCCGGGTGATCAGGCGTACAGCACTCGCACACAGCTAGTGCGGCCGAGAATCCCAAGGTGTTAGGCTTATACATTAGAATACCTCGGCATTTTGACCATTTAGAGCCAAAATAGCCCCATTGGCAAAGGGTTAATGCTCATGTTTTCCTACAGGATTCACAGAAGATCGCAAAGCACTGTGGAGGGAAACGTGCATGATGCTTCGTTCCCAGCTGACTGACCCATATCTACGTGCCATGTTTGCCTTCCTCACAGACGACGCAGATTCTTTTGACCCAGTTCTTGTAAGTGATAATGCAGTACAGTTAGATTATGTTGCAGTTATTTTGCCAGCTTTATTTGTGTGTCCTCAAAAGAAAAATAAGTGAATAGGTAATTGACCATCCACTATTTTTTTTTTTTTTTTCTACTTTTTCTTCTTTCTCCCTTTAGAAAGAGAAAAAAAAAATTATTTAATTTTCAGGCTTACTCATAGTCTTTAAAAGTAATTTGGCACTAAAATGTTTTGTTTGCCTTTCTCTTTAACCAAAAAAAGATATTAACATGAAAAATGCTATTTATGAATTGATTTTTTGCAAATTAATTATCAAAGCCATAATGCCAATGTAGATCATTTACCTTTTGTAAACCCATTTTTTCCATGTATAAATGATTTTACAGGTGGATTCTCTAGTAAGAAGAGTAGTTTTATATACAGCAGAAGTGATAGCTTTTCATAATAGATTCATTTGAGACATGATTAATATGTCACCTTTAGGAAATAAAACATTTTCATGATTCATTGTAGGTTTAATAGAAAATAATAAAGATTATAATCTTGGTCGTTAACCTGCTCTGTGTATCCTTCCTTGTCTTTACAGGGAGAAACAGATATGGCAATTCAAGATAGAGTAGCATTTGCATGTAATTACTTAAGTGATACCAGACTAATGGAGTACTTAGAAAGGCTGAAAACAAGACTTACAGAGGCTGGAAACCTTGACGGGATCTTGCTCACAGGTCAGTATAGTTTGTAACATTGAAGACGAATATGGATAAGAGTTTTCATTATGAATTGAAAGTATGACGCATTGTAAAAGCAATGAAAAATGTCATATCCCATTTCTTTCAGAATCTATTTTCATAGATGATCTCTCTCTGTGTTTTAGGTCTCTGTCCTGAGGGCATTGAGTTGCTTCAGCGGTATGTAGATCTTACAGGTGATGTGCAAACTGTTGCATTAGTCACAATCCACACACTTCAGCATGTTATCAATAAGGATTCTCGATTGAGCCATTGGGTACAGAGGTAAGGTCTTCTTTGAAAGATACTGATGGTATCAGAATATTGAATTCTTATTCCAATTATTCATAAATACATTCTTGTACTTACAAATGTTAGTATTACATTATGTCAACAGGAGTTTTTTATTTATTGATATCATGGTAGCCATTCATATTACATGTACAGGGATTTATAATGTTCTCTATAATCATTTAACAAATTAGAGCACATACAGTGATTTATTTATTTTTGCCTTTCCTTTTATCTTTTTCTCTGTCCCTTATGTACCATTTCTTCCTCTGTATTTTCATCAGATTTATTCAATTCTTTCTGCTATGCATATTCATATTTTCATTGTATCCACTTGTTGTCTCCTTCACCAATATTGATTTATTTAGATATATTTAAAGATTTACAACACTAATTTTATTGTTTAATCTTTTACAGTTACCGGAACCTTTTAGATAGCTTGCGCCTGTGGAATGAGAGAGCCCAACTAGATGTTATAATGAATCACAACAAATACGCAGAGAGACCACCACAGCACATATATATCTCATGTTATTTCTGCAATAAAAGTATTTCAGCCTATATCCAGGCTCCTGGTAGACCTAGAAATCCTTATGCAAGATATGGGACAGGCTCAGCCACAAAGTCTAAGGTAAACAGAATTTCTTGTTTTTTAATTGTTTCACTAAAAATAAGGTAACAGTTATCCTTCCTATAAGAAGAATTTATTCATCATTTCTTCCAGTATGAGTGCAATGTTCTCAATCCATCTTCCAGATGCAAGCTTGTCCAAGCTGCAAGAAGCCCCTCCCACGCTGCTCCCTATGTCTGGTACACATGGGAACTCCCTCGGGATGGGGAAGTTCTACTTCCAAAAGCCTGGCAGTAGAAGAGGGTGCCGATGGCCCGTCCAATGTTCCCAATAACGATGGTGCTTCTTGCAAGAGGAAACTTAGCAACTTCACTTCATGGTTCACTTGGTGCCAGACTTGTAGACATGGTGGACATGCACATCACCTCATGGAGTGGTTCAAGTATGTGTATATATATTTTTTCTCTATCAGTTAGTTGAATGTAAATGTATTGCAAATAATTCAGATAGGAAATTATTGATAGATATCTATATATACAGGATATTTCCAGTTGGAAAACAGATATATGGCATCTCATACCAATATGAAAGAGTGGAAATTAAATAGAAGTATGATTTATTAATCTATTTTACCTTCTCTCAGGGAACATACAGAGTGCCCTGTAACATCATGCACCTGTAAGTGCATGTCCCTGGATACAGTTAGCAAAGTGCCATCATCATCTGCTGCAGTAACTGTGAAGTGATATTCTATTGCACAACCCACAAGCATTAAATCTGGTACTTTTTAGTTTATCTTTAGTATAATAGTATTATATAATGAGATAAACATATATATTTATATTTTTTGTGATAAAGAATTACAAGTTGATTTTCAATATTTGACATATTGATAATAATGGTTAAACAAAGTACAGGTTGTGAGTCTATTTGAAGGTGACAGAGGAATTGCCAAAACCCTTTGTTTGATCATTTCCTTTTTTATTCAAAGCTCAATGTAGATAAAATTTTGTCTTGGGTTCCAGGAACTTTCCCTTTGTACCAAGTATTTTCTTTTTCATTTGTCACAAAAGTTAAAATGGACAGATGTTAACTAGCAGAACTATTATTCTTTTATACATATTGATAATAAAGTTTGCATTTTGACATATTTCTTAGATTGCAAAAGATTTCAGAAAAAATAGCTGTTGTTCAGATGCCTTCCTTCTTATGAGTTTCGTAATATATTTAAAGTAATTTTTACTTGTAAATATCATGAATGTAATTTTCTTTTGAGTAGACAGTGTGATATCAAGTGTAAAAATATGAATTTCAAAACAAGAAATTATATGAAGTTTCAAAAAAATATATTGTACATGTAGCCTAGGAGATGATTTAATTGACAATTTTCCTATACTTAATTATATGGCTCATTAGTTTACCTTGTGTAAATTAATTACTTCTGGATGTATGTTAAAATTAAATAAGAATTTATCATCCTCTCTTATTGTTGTTTCTTTTTACTTCCCAGTGGCTTCAAACTTTAAATGTTATGAACACTGGAATACTGTTTAAATAAGCTATTGCCTTTATTGTATAATTATTCTATCTATTCAGTTCAGTTCAGACAGATTTGCGAAGACGTCGCTTCGCCCGGGCTATATGCACAAGGCGGCCCGGCCTCTGCCAGCTATGAGTGCTGACTCATCTTATCTAATCTTATCTGATTAGATAAGATGATATTACAAAGATATTACATGTTATATGTTCTACCACAGAGACATGAAAAGTTTGTAAGAATATAGTGATGAGAGTTACAGCTACAGGATATGAATATTATGGGCATTTTACACATACAAATGAATACATAATATATCAGTCTGTCTTTCTCTCTCCCTCTTTCCCTGTGACCTGTTTTGATAAACATTGTAAGTGGGCATTGCGAAAAGGAAAGAGAGGAGAACAGGAATGTAAGCACTACAGGAGGAAAATAAAGTATATGGTAGAAGTGGAGGCAATGTAGCACAGAAGTATCTCAACCCTCTCTGGACGAGTGGTACACTACGGTACTGCGCATTCAAGGCCCGTTCGCTGGGTGACGCCATATGGCATCGTTTATTCAACTGATTTAGGCCTATGCATTGTAACGTGCAAGGCTGGAATGCCCCCGTCATGACAGGGTTAAAATCAGTCCAAAAATATCAGGAATTTTAGAGTTAGAATTTTATATATTGTGAGGATTAATGGTTTTTACAGGAAGAGGTTTCTGGAAATACTTCCATTGCAAATACTGTATATCACATTCTTAGGTGGAAGGACAGTGAGTGATTTATGATTTAAGTGTAAATAGAGAAAAAATACTTAGCAGATTAGGCAAGGAAGATTTTGCTTTTGCAATTAAAAGCTGTTATCAAAAGGGACTTAAAACCCTGGACCTTGGTCTTTGGACACAAATACACTATTATGTACATTTTTTTTTTTATCCCCTTTGCTTAGATATCCAGAAAGGGCCACATCCCATTTTCTTAACAGGTTAATGACAGGGTGTTTTTGGCTCCTTGACATAACTCCAAGATATTTTGAAGTGTGCAGATCTAATGCCATGGGCCATTTGTCTGCTGAGGTGGCCATATTATAATTACATAACCATTGTTACAAAGAAAGAATAAGTGCTCAGAACTCTATTATAATTTTATTCAGACAGCAATATATATATTATATTTCCACAAGAAGGGGTTATATATGATAAGATTCCCTATAAATGATTGTCATGCAAAGTTAAAGTAATATTTTTTTTACCTTTAAATTTTCTCTAAATAAAATGTGAGTAAAAATTAGAGAATCCCAAATGTTTTGTATCAAGTTTCATTGCTCTTCTAGTAGTACAATCAGATTTTATATTGGTTAGAAGCATAGTAAGATTAGTAGTACACAAGGAGCAAAGAAATCATTCCAAGAAAATCATGATTAAGAATTGTCAATATTCTTTGTCAGTTCTCTATATCTGTTCAATCTTGTAACAAAAATATCTAAATACAATAATAAAACCCTTATATTTGTGCAGTCTCATTTGTTGAATGAAGATATATCTTTTGCTTTATGTGTAACGTCTCTCATAAAATCCTCACAAGGACCATCACACATGGGAAGATTAATTTGGTAAAATAACTGTTTATATTGTGTTAATATTGCAAATTTTGCCACAAGAGTGCATATCTATATCTTGGCGATGTGCACATTCACGTTAAGGCAAAGTTACAGAATATGTTCACTGCTTCTAGTTATTTACTCACAATGCCTCCTCGCTCCAGGCAGAGGCAGTAGCTATTATGGGAGCCCTAGCCCATGCAGCCCAGACGGACGGGCATGTTGTCATACACACAGACTCTAGGGCCGCCATTGACAGCCTGCAACAAAGCACGCCCCTTGATAACGTTTACCTGGTAACCTCGATTCTCACCATTGCTCAGAGAATCCTGGATCAGGGAAGACGCATCATCATCAACTGGATCCCAAGCCATGTTGGTATTGAAGGGAATGACATAGCTGACAGGTTAGCGAAGGAAGGCAGGAAGAAACCCTTGAGTGGTCTTGTGGTGCATCCTAGCCGGGAACTGCTAAGGCGTAAAACGATGGTTGCAGGGCAGGTTGGTGCCCTGCAGCGACACAGAGAGGAAGCGAGAACCTCCCTCTCGGCCAGCTGGTACTCAAACGCCACAGGCTATGAGTCGCTGATACTCTCTCCCAGAATATCAAGGTGTGCTGAAGTCAGTCTGCACAGACTGAGAATAGGCTACCCTTGTGCGTGGCAAATCATCCCCACTATTGGGCAAGATGAGCGACGCTGTGAGTATTGTGGCGCGCCAGACGCCAAATTAGAGCACTACCTGATGGAATGCGAACACACTCGCTTCCTCAGGCAGGGCCCAGAGACGACAGCCGCCGGGCTGGTTAGACGGCTATGCCTGTCACTAGCCCCCTGGCAACTGGAGCGCCTACAGGCACTGCGACTGCCACGGTAAAAGTTCAGTTATGATGATCAGATGAGTCAGCACTTATAGCCAATAGAGACCGGGCTACCCCATCCACACAACCCAGGCAAAGCAACGTCTTTGCAAAATCTCTCTGAACTGAGCTGAATTGAATTCAGCAATGATGATCAGATAAGATTAGATAAGATGAGTCAGCACTCATAGCTGGCAGAGGCTGGGCCGCCTTGTGCATATAGCCCGGGCGAAGCGACATCTTCGCATATCTGTCTGAACTGAACTGAACTCAATTGTTCCTTCCATCTTTTTCATGTTCTTTTTTCAGTCCTGTCTTTATATCTTTATATTTTTTATGTATATTCTCTGGAAGGAAGTGTTAACCACCCATTCAACTGTATATTTCACTTAGTTCCAGTTATGCTAAAACATATCTGTAAAGTATAATATCCAAGGGTAAAAGCAG
>BOPN01000467.1:333461-335961 GCA_017312705.2 Penaeus japonicus
CTACTTCTTTCATTGCATGGATGCCTTGCTATCCATTGCCAAGACTTTAAATCATAGTGTGATATACATGCCACCCAGAGTTACCGGGTTAATAACTTTTACTTTCAATGTCCAGGCACCATTAACCCATCCACGACGGGGCTATTTCAGCTCTAAATGGTCGGAATGCCAGGGTATTCGAACACATAAGCCTAACGCCTCGGGACTCTCGGGCACACTAGCTGCAACCAAGCGCTGTACGCCCTATCACCTGGCGCAACGGCCTTGATTAAATATCTTGTCGCTGGTGTCTGACCCAGAAACCACTGAACATGATAGCAAGTCAACCGGCACGAATGGGTTAAGATAAAAGATCTTAATTATTTCAATTACTGAATAATTATGCTAACAATAAATTGAGGCACCTTAAATTTCACTTATAAATATTACAGATCAGGAGGAATCCAAGCTCAAAAATATATTTTATTCTCCTGTACATCTTTATGTAAAGGTTATTGACTTTTAGGCTTCTAATCGATTATTGTCCATTCAAGCCACACACAAAATAAGATATCTAATATAAAACAAATATTCAGCTTTTATAGGGATCTTTTCCTGATACACATTGCCATTTACTTGATTACTTGATTTAATTATTTAATACACAGTAGATTGTATGTTAATTGATGCAAAGTGACAAAAAATATACCAGATCTTAAACTTTGTCTTTTGTGACTCAAAGATGGTTGATAGATAACAGCAGACTTAATTTGCACATAAAATATCTTTCAACTTACACCGAGTTTCAAATATATGAGGAATTCATAAATGCTACACTCATTTTTCGTATCAAGATGAAGATGCATTTAACAGGTAGGTGATGACAGGCTGAATGTAACCTGTCCAAACAACCTATTTTTCTGTTCTAAATCATCATAATCAACAATCCAACATCAATCATCCTGTTAATTGCATCTTCACATTGATAAAAAAGTAATGCATTTTATGGCTGGCATGCTTAGGTTCAAGAAGGAAAAGGAGTAACACATCTTTTAAAATATGGTTTTATTATGGTTTAGCCCACTTAAAAGTTACAACAAATATCCTTTCTTTATATTTGTAAACCTATTTTATCCTTTGAAACTGACAATACTGTAATATTTGTCTTTACATCACAGTTAGCCATTATATTTTTGTAATGGCATACAGCCTAAATTTTTCTCCAGTTCCTCCAGTGAAAACAAAAATTAATATAAATTCTTCTTCTCCTGAAATAAATCACATTCTTGAACAAAAGAGACACAAAACTATTATTTATGAAGAATTAGTCAAATTTCCATGGATTTGGAGTCACAGAATGCAAAAGTCTGATTGCTTGGTCATAGGCATCCATATCTGCAAAACAAGAACTCATATCAGAAAGCATAGAGATTGCATAAGAAGAGAGATAAAAATAAAAATAATAATAAAGATATTTACAAAGTATAAGGTTCTTACTTATATCTAAGATTGGCAAGAGTGGGTTTATAAGATAATTTTTTTTTTTATAAGCCACATTCCTTGATGGGTAGTGTTGGTTTGTGATTGGCTAGTATACCAGTTTCCCTTGTGGAAGCACTCAGAAGTAAATGAAGTAGCTCTTTCTTCTCTTTCTGAATTCTAGATATGCATTTTCAGATGTTATATAGCAAGTATACTAATGTCATACCAATAAGTTTGAATATCATAAAGAATAAAATTTCAATAATATTTCATATAAAAAAGACAGATAATGAGTTAAACAATAATCAGAACTATAGACACCAAGTAGTATTTGAGTAATAATGTCACGCTGACCAAACACATTGCCAATATATTAAATCTTTTCCACATACAAAATCACCATGCTCACCGAAGGTGCTGGCATATTCCATGGGAAAGGACACGTAACTCTGGCACATAACCTGACGACCCTGACCAATGCCATGGATTTCTATGAGGCCTTCAAGGTTTTCCTGGAAAAAATATACATATATTTTCTTTGTGTGTTGCACTTTTAGAGAGACAAGGAAAGAGAGAGAAGGACAAATATGTGAAAAAGCAATATTCATATCATATTCATATATGAATATGATCATCCTAAATAATACAGTATGACCCTTTAAGTATAATTACCAAGTACATAAAATGTTTGTGTGTTTCTTGCTGAAATGTGAACAAAACTGAGACACAATTGCTCATCCATCTTACCTGCAGAGGCTCCTGTAGCTTGACCTGGACTGACTGACCATCACTTGCCTTCACTAAAATCATCACTCCAGAAGGATCAATCTATAAGGAAGAAACATACAATGTACATATAAATATATTATACCTCAATCATATAAGTAAACACTGCCATTAATACAACGGATCACATGAAAGACCTTCGGTATCCTTAGGAGGAAGATAGTAGTTAATGCTGACTAAATATTAAACTTTTCATTTGTGATAAATGAAGATTACCATCCTAAGCGTATATATAAGAACACATAATATTACG
>BOPN01000467.1:345961-353461 GCA_017312705.2 Penaeus japonicus
TAAATACATGAGCATTTGCATGCTTGTGTACGTCTGCGTACTCCTGTGTTCGCGCACGTGTGTGTATGTGTATGTATGTGTGTGTGTGTGTGTTTAAAGTAACTCCATTCCACAGTTTATACTTTCGGACAATAATCTTGTGAACCTTTAGTAGTCCTCTCGGTTTGAGTAAACACAAAATGAACGAGTAAAAAAAAAAATAAAAAAAATAAAAAAACTTTCATTTACATAGCAAGAACATGATACATTAATATAATACCCCCTCCTCAAAAAAAAAAAAAAAAAAAAAAAAAAAAAATTACCTCAGACCTTTGCCTTAATTCGTCTTCAAGGTTATTGAGCTGCCATGTCAGCCATGGAGATTCTACAAAGCGCAAAAAAAGAAAGAAAAAAGACGACTCCCATGTGAAAAGTAAGGAGCCAGATCACCATAACTCTTTGGCGATGAGTAGTTCGCACGCAAGTTGAAATCCCAAGGAGAATATCTGGCCGCGAGTGTATTTTCCTAGGATTAAGAACAGCCTTGAAGCCGGTTTAGTGATTTTCCGAGATATACAAACAGCGAACGCGCAGGGGATACGTGTGTACTGTATCCGTTTCGCTAAAACTTGGATTAAAATGCAGTTTCGGGCGTTGGAAGGAGATGCACAAACAAAGCTGTTAGCAACGAGAAGCCAAATCCAAAGTCAACAAGGAATCAACAACGTAAACACAGAACGCTTAAGAAAAATAAAGATTTATCTTAGAGGTAAGTGGCCATTTTTTTCTTGATTTTAATTTACGTATGACTTCAGTTATTACTACATATAAGAAAGGGGAGATCTCAAAAAGATATATATATATATTGCCGATCAACTGTCAAAATAGTCGTATAAAGTCCATGGCGATATTTTTCTGTATCATTGCTATCTCTTTCCTCTTTTTCCTCAGCAACGAATGATTCTATAATACCGACTAACAAAGATAACAATCCTGATAACGATGATAATAATGATTATAAAGAATATCTGACAAATCCTGATAAAGACCTCGTGCTGGTAATAATAATAATAACAACAACAACAACAACAACAATGATAATGATGATGACAATAATAATAATGATACTAAAATAATAATGATGACAGTAATTAAAAATATGATAATGATTATAACAATGATTATGACGTTAACAAAAATTGTACGAAAATAATTATGAGTGAATATAACGATGACAGTGATAATGATGATGCTGATAATGATATTGAGAATAATCATGATGATGATTATATATATAATTATAACGATAACAATAATAATACCAATAATAGAAACAATTATGATAATGGTAGTCAACGACAGTAACAATAACAGTAATAATGAAAAGTGATTGTAATGATCAAAACAATAGAAATGTCCGTAAGAGAGAGAGAGAGAGAGAGAGAGAGAGAGAGAGAGCGAAAGAGGGAGAGAGAGAGAGAGAGAGAGAGAGAGAGAGAGAGAGAGAGAGAGAGAGAGAGAGAGAGAGAGAGAGAGAGATAGAACAGGAGAGAGAATGAGAGAGAGAAAGATAGAAAGAACGAGAGAGCGAGAGAGAGAGAGGACGAGAGAGGGTAGAGAAAGCGAGAGAGAGAGAGAGACAGATAGATAGAGAGAGGGAGATAAAACGAGAGAGAGAGAGAGACAGATAGATAGAGAGAGGGAGATAAAACGAGAGAGAGAGAGAGAACGAGAGAGGGAGAGAAAGCGAGAGAGAGACAGATAGATATGAGAGAGAAATCACTTTCTTTTCTAATTCCAAGGATTCAGCCATTATAATATTTCCTTATTTCCTTAGGTCAAGGTTGAATGGCTGACTATACTAAATATGATTTAGAGATAGACAGTATAATGTAGACTAAGAAGATGGAGAAACGAAACAAAAGTATTAAAGAAACAAGAACAAGACTGGTAGTGAAATTAGGAAAAGAAGAAAAATGGAAGTATATATATATATTTTTTTCTTTTCTAAATCTGAACTATCCGTCTACATCAAATTGTTCCTGAATCTACCATACTTTTTATCGTATTTTTTTCAGCGCTTAATATTCATATTGTAAACTTGTCCCAAATGTCTTTTCGCAAACATACCCATATCACAATTAGTTGCCAAAGGTGTTAAATACAAGTTTTTCTCTTTTTTTTCTTTTTCTTTGATTGAGAAATGATACTTATATGCAACTTCATTGAATGAATGTCAGGGAGGAAGAGAGACATGATACCAATTCGTAATTCTAAAAACAAGAGTTATAAAACTTTGAATAAAAAATAAATAATATGAAATAAAACGACGCTTTTGACATTTGCGTTGAGGTGAATGAAGCAGGTATCGACGGTAACCAATTACCATATTTCCATCTTTAATTTGAATACACATGCGTCTCGGACGCCCATCATTGTACGGAAGTGAAAGCCGGTGTAATTTAGGATGAAATGGGAGATTGGAACGCCGACTGATTACTTTATTCTAGAGATATTAGATTATAAATTGCCGGTGAAAAGGGAATATATGGCACCTCTACACTATCACTTTCAGAGAGGGTCCGTTCAACCCAAAGTTAATTTACTACATCTGTTCTTACTATCTAATCACACATTTCAGTACACTTATTGCATCTCTTTAGTTAATGTGTGTGAATGTGATGGCGTGCAACAGGTAATTCTACAGAAAAATGACAAAATAATACGCATCACGTGAAAGAAAATTCGTTATTAAATCATATCGACTGCTTCAACTCCTTTCTAGATTCATTCCATTCCTGAAATGCTCCTGTGAAATAGGGAAAAAAAATCGGCGTCTCAAGATTTAACTTCTAAGAGGCCACTATAGGTGAATTTTGCCCGGGGGTATCTCGCTTACCCATTTTTGGGCATTACCCTTCTGCCAGCTCCTTTTCCCGGCTTCTTGGGAAAAAGAAATGAAAGAATTCATTCGTTATTGATTATCTCGGGCTAATTCGGCCATACACGACTTCTCCAGGTGAAATTTATGTATGAAGATAATAGCAAAGGAATAACGGTTCATCAGGTGAGGGAGCGAGTCCGGCTCTGCTCGTGACGTCATATGACAGGTGCACCCCCTTCTGAACTCTGTAATCTCCTTTCCATCGCATCCTTCTGGCAGTTTCCGGTTCTGAAATCACCTTACGGATACGGAATCTCAAGCAATATCATTCTTTGAACCAAAGGAATGAAGGAAAGGAAGAGTTACGTTGAGACAGACTCTTTTCGACTCCGAGTCTACCTGAGCCCAGCCACGTTCCAATAATGTTTTCGTCCTATCTATTTTCATTCGTGGATGGATGACTTAGGCTCATACGTTCATTGTAAGGGTGGATTTGGTATAGCAGGTATTAAAGGCTTTCGTACAACGGGATAAGTTTTTTTATTTATCCCGAAATGAATTTGTTTTAAAAGAGTATAGAAGCTGCGCGCGCACTTAGGTCACCGTTCGCAGAGTCGGCCATCTTGATGTGTTCCGCTCGTCCGCTCGTATTTCCCCTTATTTCCGACGAATATTGAGCTCGTTCGCGATAATTATGACGTCCGAGTGAAGAGCAAACACCAGTTCGTCACCATATAGAATTTGGAGTGAATAGAAATCAGAATTGGATGGATATTGAAGGGCAAAAGGTGTGTCCCTCAAGGCAGGGATAGGCGTGGATTTTTGGGGATTTTTCTTCGGTTTTCTTCAGGATTTCAACAGCGCGGATGAAGGTGAATAATATTTCGTTCTCTTGTGTATTGATATTTAATTTGCTGCACCATTTAATCCCCAGTAGCGCCCTCCTACAGCTCCAAGGGCAAGAAAGGTCCCTGTGTTAAGAGACGGGATCAACACTATTTATATAGTTATTCCTTTGCGATTACACCTCTCCCGTGTATTTTAAAACGTGTGATAAAATCCAGCATCCCAGGAGACTTCCCGGTTTGCTCGGGATCTGCTACGAATGGCCTGAAAAGGGGGCAGAGAGAAGGCGGAAAGGAGAGGAGGTATTTACCTGTCACAAGGGTGTTCTCGACGACTTGCCTAGCAGTCAATTTAAAAAGGAAGATCATCAGTCGACCCGTCGAGTGAATCAGTCGTCAGTCGTCGATCACGAGGAGTAAGGTCTCAGTGAGATATTGGTGGATGTTTTGAGTTCGGAGTCGAGGATTTCTGAGTCTTTGCCTTCTGGAAATTGGGATTGTGATAGGCTTATTTCAAAGTAGTGTATATTTTTTGTAATTAATTAATTGGAATGGTTGATTGGAATCCACTGTTGTTGTTTTTAAGACTGGGAATGTGTCTGTACTTTGATGTGTGTTTGGTTATTGTGTGTAAAAGTGTCCATATTTCTGGATATTGATCTTATAATTATGTTATCAGCTTAACGAGGCTTAAGGACAAGTGTTGCAGATTTTATTTTGTTGAGAAATCTAGATGTGTTCTTCAGTGAGAGAAGAAAGATGGTTGCTCATGAATTTCTTTGGCTTCAAGTTTCCCAGGGATTATGAAATTGCACGTCACTCTGTTTGTAAATCATTCCTGTTTACCAAAGTCCGGTTCCAAGGGAAATGTTTTGGGATGAATCACTGAAGACATGGATAAGGATCCGTGTTGATGCCGTTACTAAACCCCCATGGCGTAGGGAGATTCGCTCACCAGAAGGATCAGACGGGTCTTTTCAGGTGAAAGAGTTAATCTGTGTTGGTTAGAATCAATCATATGATGGAATAGGGCTAGAGCAAATTCTCTTGGGTTAATTATGAGTACTCTGTGAATTTTCTGCTCGCTGTAGAAATAGATATATTTTTCTTTTATCACATAAGCTTTGTAGATCATACTATGTTGTCTTAATCCATCCTTTAGGAAAATGTAGGTTTACAACCTTCTTGAGTTGATTATTTACTTATTTCTGTATGTAACCAACTTTCTTGTAATGTGAGCAGTATATGTATACTGATGATACAAGTAGTTAGATCATGGACACTCTTTGGTAAAAAAAAGGATGTCTTGTTTATTAAGGCTACTTTTGAACCCATGCAGTGTGCAATTATATTTTTGGTAATTGTCCAGAATAATAAGGATAATAATAAGCTATGGTCTCCATGTTTTGCACTTTGGCAGAGGCAGAATATCTGCACCTTGTGTGTATGGCTAAGTAGAGCTTGGCTACTTCCCAGTGATAGCCATAGAGGTCCATAAGCTCTCCCAGCAAATGTTTAGAAGATTCCTTTGTGTCCTTCACTGACCTCCTGCCTTCGGGTTAATGCTTAGAATCTTCCACTACGTGTATTTTGATGCATTAGAGTAAGTAGGCTAGACATTTCTGAATGTATGCGGCAGAGATTTGTTAGGCTTTGCTGATGTGCCAAGTATAGAGGCTGGAGCGATGACTTGACACTGTGCCATTGTCATGTTGAACTTCAGATTGTGGGTCATCCATTGCAGTCAAGTATAAAGTGGGTTTGGGTAGAACACAGTTGATATAATTATGGTAAAAGATTCTTATTTTTATATGACTGGAAGTGCCTATTAAACATTATATGTCTTGCCAGAATATACATGGTGGAAGTGTCCTTTTGCCCAAGTGGAAAGTGCAGAGGCCATGGTATCTTAAATGTAACTGCATAAACATAGATTAATGGACTTTGGATTGTGTCTTTACCTTGTGTAGATAATTTTTCATACTAGTAGTGTTGTTTTTTGTGTTCTTTATGGCCATTACCAGCTTCAGTTTTTCTCACTTGTTTGTACAGTTGGTATTTTTGTGTGTTTTATATTATAAACTTAAAGTTAAAACTGAGTATATCATATTACAATAAACAAACAAATAAGCAAGTATGAATGAAGCACAGCCCAATCTGTGCCTTGCACTCCACAAGTAAAACCACTGTGTATAATCTGTACATAATTGCTATGTAAGAGAGGAAGTTGGTTTGTAAAGGAGTTTTCTTTTGTAATTGACGGAAGATCTTGCTGTTATATTAAGGTCTGGGTTGTAAGAGGTAGAGTTCAGCATCAAGTTGTTCGTGGAAGACTCCACCCTATGATTATAGTGGTGCACCTGTGATCCAGTGTGTGGCAAGCAGCGTCACACATTTTTGTGTTAGGGGCATTTCTGTTGGTGTCTTATGAATCTAGTATTAGATTTGCATCAATGTGATATTTTATTTTAGAGATGCATTTACTATTTACTAAGGTAAATTCTTGCTTATATTTTGAGTAAAAATGTGTGGCGTAGACATGTAGGTGATGGTAATCAGAAAGTATTTTATCACCATTATCATCATCCTTATCATTATTATTGCTATTATTATTATTGTTACTGTTATGGGTGGTGCTGTTGATGTTTTTATTTTTATTATTATTATTATTATTATTATTATATTTATTATTGTTATTGTTATTGTTATTGTTATTGTTATTGTTGATATTACTATTTATATTATTACTATTTTTAACATTATTATTATTATTATTATTATTATTATTATTATTATTATTATTATTATTATTATTATTATTATTATTATTATTATTATTATTATTATTATTATTATTATTATTATTATTATTATTATTATTATTAATGTTATTATTGTTACTGTTATTATTGTTGCTGTTATTGTTATTATTATTATTATTGTTGTTGTTATTGTTATTAATATTATTATTATTATTATTATTATTATTATTATTATTATTATTATTATTATTGATATATTTTTTTATTATTGTTACTGTTATTACTATTATTACTGTTATTATTATTATTGCAATTATTATTAGTTTATATACCTTTATTTGGATGATGCTGTTTACTTTGAGGGGGAGGAGGGATCTGGTGTGTGGTGCAGTATTTGGCTACTAGCCTGATGGACAGTGGTTCAATCCCTGGCCCAGTGCCTCTGCTCTCCAGTCAACTCGCTAGCTTAGTGATCGGATGCAAGTCAGGGATGCTAGATGACCACAACTTTCTCACGTGGACTGTGTATAGACTGTGGTGTACGAAATTGATAGTGTAGTAACTGTTTCAGAGTCAACCCATAGATGGTGTAGGTGACATTTTAGTGATAAGAATTCACTCCCGAAAAGTGTCATCTGCATACTGTTCTTATTGCTTGTTTAATATGCCAGTGTCTTCCCATGTGCAAGGGTTACGTTCTCTCGGGTTCGTGGTGTTTGGTAAAAAAGATAAAGTGGGGAGACCACAGATGTGATTGGAAGAAACAGCATTCCTATTTTGGGCGCTGAAACATAAATTATTTATGCATCATCACTCCTCTTCTCCAGACACATGTAGACAGAACAAAGATGATTTGATCTTGATATCAGTGAGTGGACATGAAAGCTGTAATATTTTATTCATCTGAAATGTAAAATGGAATGTTGTTCTTTGGAGGTAATGAAGGATTTAGGTATACCCTCAATACTAAGCAAAATTTCTGAAGTAAAAAGGGAAAAATTAGCTCAGTTATTTGATTAAATGGGTCATT
>BOPN01000467.1:368461-373461 GCA_017312705.2 Penaeus japonicus
TTATTTTTTCTCTCAATCAATCTTGCTACTTCTTTTTTTATTTAGTGCTTGTCTATTGCTCATTTCTCTTTATTTTTCTCTACTTTTCTCTCCTCTCACTCACTCTCACTCTCACTTTCCCTCTCCGTCTCAATCTTTCTTTCAATTTCCCTTTCCCTTTCCTACCATTATTACTGCCCCATCTCCCTCTCCCTCTCCCCCCCCTCCTCTCCCCTCCCCCCTCCTTCTCCCCTCCCTCTTTCCCCCTCCCTCTTCCCCCTCCCTCTTCCCCCTCCCTCTCCCCCCCTCCCTCTTCCCCCTCCCTCTTCCCCCTCCCTCTCCCCCCTCCCTCTCCATAGAAGGTACGTCCATTTGTGCAGATGTTCAAGTATTATAGAAATAGAATCGCTGGTTGTCGGTGATGTGGACAGGTCAGGCAGGTGGTGGGTAATGTGAGCTTTGTGGTTAGGTCACCTGCTGCCACCGCCGAGCCTCACGCACGATGTTTGTGGTCCTTTGTGTCTCTGCTGGTGCTACTGTTCCTGGTTGTCATTCTTGTTTGGCGTCTGGAACGGAGTTTTTGTTGTTGTTTTTTGTTTTTGTGTCTTTTGTTCTCCGATTCCTGTTGTTTTTTCACAATTCTCTGTGAATGCATTGAATGACTTGTTTTTACTGTTGATCATTATGAGGAGAGAGTGTTGTTTGATGAGGCTTGCGAGGATTTAGGATTTGCTTGTGAGGGAATGAGGGAGTGAGTGAGTTTGAGGTGTGATTCTAGGGGTTAAAGAGTACATGTATTTGAGCTTATTTTTATGTTATAGGAACACATGAGATGAAAACATTTATTGACACAATCCAAATGTGAGGATGAGTTAAGTGTTTCGCAAGGATGTGGTCACAGAGTGCGGGCAGGGTTCGAATCGTATCACCATACAATGGGATTGGTCTGATGTAACCAAGCATCATGTAACCCCTGGAGGGAAAGGAGGTAGATTGAAGGAAAATATGGTTTGATGTTGATAATTTTGAATTGTCAGATCTTGGGAAAACTGGAAACCTTTGACACTTACAGGTAGATGGACAGATAGATATGTAGATACAGGTGTAGAAATACTTTTAGTTTTTTATGTATTCATATTTTAATTAGATAATCGATATTCACTTAAAAAGTAATATAAAAAAGAATTTTAAATAGGTGAAGCTTTGGATTAAGAAAATATGATTGGTGGAAACTGTCCATCGGCAAGGATCCCATTTAAGGTCTTTCATTTAACACGTTTTTTTCCTTTGCTTTTCCCAATCTCTCTCCTCAGCCATGTCGTGTTTTTTTCGCCTTTCCGTGTTTTTTTTTCTCTAATGCTCTTTAATTATTGTTTCTTTGTCGTTTTCGTCGTCGTCGTTATCGCTGTGGCGGTCCTTCTCCCCCTTCACTTTTTCTTCCTCTTCCTCCCTCTCTCCATTCTCCTCCATCTCTCAAACATCACATAGGTCCTGAGGGTAATTATTCTCTCCAGCTGGGCAGGCCAAGTGGGACTCCCGGGTCGTGGAGGTGATAGAGAGCGGGGGGGGGTATAACCATGAAATAGGGGAGGGTAGAGCCGTAGAGAAGGTGTGGGGTAGGGGGGGGAAGGGGGCTATGGGAAAAGGGGGGGGAAAAGTGGTTAAAGGGGAAGGGGAAGAGGTAGAGTCAGGTTCAAGGGGGCGGTTATGATAGGATTTGGGGGGATCGCCATTAGGCTCACGGATAAGGTCTTGTGGCGAGTGTGTTCCTGTTTGGATTGTGTGCAGCTGCTGCAGGTGTTGAAGCGCTGATTGTCGTTTGATGCTCTTTCGTTCGCCCCCGCCGCTTGCTGCTGCTCTTCTTCTTCCTCTCCTTCTTCTTCTTCTTCTTCTCCTCCTCCTCCTCCTCCTCCTCCTCCTCCTCCTCCTCCTCCTCCTCCTTCTTCTTCTTCTTCTTCTCCTCCTCCTCCTCCTCCTCCTCCTCCTCTTCTCCTCCTCCTCCTCCTCCTCCTCCTCCTCCTCCTCCTCCTCCTCCTCCTCCTCCTCCTCCTCCTCCTCCTCTTCTTCTTCTTCTTCTTCTTCTTCTTCTTCTTCTTCTTCCTCCTCCTCCTCCTCCTCCTCCTCTTCTTCTTCTTCTTCTTCTTCTTCTTCTTCTTCTTCTTCTTCTTCTTCTTCTTCTTCTTCTTCTTCTTCTTCTTCTTCTTCTTCTTCTTCTTCTTCTTCTTCTTCTTCTTCTTCTTCTTCTTCTTCTTCGCCTCCTCCTCCTCCTCCCCACCTCTCCTCCCTCTCCTCCTCCACCTCCCTCCCCACCTCTCCTCCTTCTCCTCCTCCACCTCCTCCTCCTCCTCCTCCTCCTCCTCCTCCTCCTCCTCCTCCTCCTCCTCCTCCTCCTCCTCCTCCTCCTCCTCCTCCTCCTCCCTCTCCTCTTCCTCCTCCTCCTCCTCCTCCTCCTCCTCCTCCTCCTCCTCCTCCTCCTCCTCCTCCTCCTCCTCTTCCTCCTCCTCCTCTTCCTCCTCCTCCTCCTCCTCCTCCTCCTCCTCCTCCTTCCTCCTCCTCCTCCTCCTCCTCCTCCTCCTCCTCCTCCTCCTCCTCCTCCTCCTCCTCCTCCTCCTCCTCCTCCTCCTCCTCCTCCTCCTCCTCCTCCTCCTCCCCTCTCTTTTTTGTTGCAATTTCCATCGCCCCTATCCCTCCTCCTATTGGTGTCTCCTGCTCGCATTCGCCAGGGCCCCGTCGGTTGCCGGGTCGGATCTCTTTCCATGAGCCGATCGAGCCACGGCTAATTAAGTCCTCGCCTTGAATTGATTAATAGCGACAATGATCTCGCGGTCACGTCCGTACAGTGCCGGCCAGGAGTTGGAGCAGTGGCATTTATCTACTGCGTGGGAGGGGGGGGGGGGTTGTCTGTCGTCTAGCCTGAGAGAGGGAGCTTGGGCGTGACCGAGAGAAGGTTTTAGTTATATATATATATATATATATATATATATATATATATATATATATATATAAAATATACACACACACACATTAATATATATATACATACTTGTATCCACGGTAATTATATAAACTACGGGTTTGTCCCTCCCTGCCTCCCCTCCTCTCTCGACTTTCCTGTTGCTTCTTATTTCCTCCTCTTTTCTCCTCTTTTCTCCCCCTCTCCCCCTCTCCCCCCCTTCCACTACTTACCTCCTCCACTCCCTCCCTCCCTCCCTCTACCTATCTCTACTTCCCTGTCTCCCCCCACCCTCTTCTCCGCCATCGCCCCAAGGCAGGAAAACTCCCCGCACACCTCCCACCCTCTGGGGTTGAAAGAGGGGGGGTAGGGTGGGGTCGGGATATAACGGCCCGTGAGAGGTGGAGGTGGTGGTGGAAAGGGGGTGGGGAGGAGAGAGGCCAGGGGGTAGGGATATCACGACCGGCGTTTTGCCTTACCTGGCCGCTGTTGCCGCGGTTGAAGGCAGGTTGTCGCATGGCGGAGGTGGGAGGGGAGGGGAGGGGAGGGCAGGGGAGGGTGTGTGGAGAGATGGTCGGTGTAGTCGGTCTGTTTGCGTCTCCGCCTTGATCGCTGGATCGGGGCGGAATGGCTGGCTCCCTGAAAGCAAGGACATCGGGGCTGTGCTTGTAATTGGCCAGCCAAGCACCGGGGATAACAACCAGAATCTGTTGATGATGGCGACCTTTTTTTTTTTTGTTTGAGATCGAGCGATAATTTAATACTTCCGCTGCGAGGAGTGGCGAATGGCGAATATTATTGCGAGAGCAAACAATGTCATCAGGCGAATGATAAGAGGAACTAGCGTGAGCTTAATCTCTGGTTTGATTTTTCAGCTAATATGCATAAGTTTTTTTTGTCGTGTTTGGCAATATTTTTAGTACCATGTTCTTTTGAGAATAGCTTATTTTGTCCGGCAATTTCAGCGCGGCAAGGGGGTAAAATGATGTCTTTGTGTGTTTATTTGTTTCTTGTGTAATTGTTTATTTTCGTTTGATTTGATTTGTTTGGGTTTTCAATTTCTGAGAAGTGGGTTCATGTGAATCCGTGCATGCAGTCTTCCTTGCATGTAAGCCAGTGATTTACTCGACCTCCCACGGGTGCGACTTCACTTCCCTGCTGGCGAAGACGGCGGCGCAAGCGGAGGTGACAGCAGGACGAGCACGGTAGCAAGTCGTGTCCTCGCGTGTTTGCGTGCGTGCGTGCGTGCGTACGTGCGTGCGTGCGATGGCGTCCTCCCCAATCCAATGCATGGGGGCCGTCAGCGTCGTCGTCTGATGACGTGGTTCACCGTGGTGATGTGGTGCCTCTGAGGGATGGTGTCATGATCGCGGTATGCGAATGAAGGGGAGGGTTGGGGTGAGGGGGGAGGGGGGAGGGGGAGGCGACCAGGTGGAGGCAGAGTGATCCGGGAAGGAGGAAGTCCGTGAATGTGAGCTGAGCAGGAGGGGCGGCTATGGGTGGGGGTGAGGGAGGGGGAGATGAAGGGGGTGGAGGTACAGGTGGCTTGGGTGACTAACCGCTGCAGCAAACTCGTGATCATGATGCGTGGTAGGGGAATGGGAGGGGAGAGTAGGGGAGCTGGGGTGTGGGGATTTACTCTCGTCTTGACTTTTTTTCTTTCTGACACTCCCCCTCCTCCGTTTTCCTTCTCCTTCCTCCTCCATCCTCCTACTTTCCTGGTTTTCCTTATTTATTTCCCATTTATACCTCAATCTTAATTTAACTTGTCATTCCATCTCCCCCTCTCCTCCCCGACCCCCACCTCTTTCCCATCTCTCCCTCTCGTGTCTTCAGTCCCAACATCAACAGCAGACGCTCAGTAACCATTGTCAACGTTAATAGAGTCTCACGCCACGGGGCGTACAACGTTGCCCCTCCTTCCCCTCCATCCCTCCTCTCCCCCTCCCTCCTCTTCCCCTTCCCGTCAAGCAAATCGTATTTCTGTTCAGTCCCTGTTGTCAATATTGCTGTCATAGATGTAATTATGAACGTTGGTAGTTTGTTGTTGTATTACGATGTCATAATT
>BOPN01000467.1:390961-393461 GCA_017312705.2 Penaeus japonicus
CGGTGGCGGCGAGGGCGGCGGGTGTGGGCGGGGCGACGGGGCAGACTGTGAGGTGGAGTGCGGTTGAACATAATCCCTCGGCGTCACACCGGCCGCGGAATAAGATGCTCCTGCGGTTACACTCACATGGGTCAGTTCCAGCCATCTTCCCTCGGACTGGAAACTTCCTACTCTTTTCTTCTGCACTCATGGGTGACCCCCCCCCCCCCCCCCACGCACACACCCTCCACTCTTATCCCTCGCTCGTCTTCCTCTCCCTCTTGGGCGTCTTCTGCCTCTACCCCCTTAGTATTGTTCCTTCATGTGACACGTTGGGTAGAGGCGCGCCCATGCCATCACAGATGCCGATGAAGCCACAGGGAGCGTGATAATGAAGGAGAAAAGTTCCAGGGGGGTCGTTGAGTGGGAATGGAAGGGCTCTGGTGGGACGAGTCCATGTTTCCTCGGAGGGGGAGGGGGAGGGGGAAGGGGAGGGGGAAAACATGCAACAATCGCGGGCTGTGATGGATTGAAAACGAGACCGAGGCCTCCTCTAAGGTAGGTTGTTCGGTCGGGGTAAATGGCAAGTTGCGAGGGGAATTTAATCCCCGAATAGTGCCCGGAGGAGGAGGAGGAGGAAAAGGAGGAGAAAGAGAAGGGGGAGGGGTAGGGGAAGGGGACCGTTGCGTGAGCTGGCGACATTTGCGAACTGCTGGAGGGTTACCACACAGGAAGAGACGCGGGTTGTAGCGAGTTTTCAAGTTGTGGGAAGTTTCGGTGTCGTAGGTTTTTGCGGGTGTCGTTCCCATGCCGTTTTTCTCGTTCCGGGGTGGAGGGGGAATGAGGGAGGCAAAATCTGCCGTGCGGGAAATAATTGCCTTCCTTATTGTCATTTTTACTCTAGTTTTGAATATACGCTTGTACCCAAGGGCGTTCTCACGTGGAGTGTTTCGGCCGAAACCAACTTCCACATCCATTCCATTTCGGTTGTGGTTCGGCAGCGCTACTGAATTTACTAATGTAAGTGTCAAAACTAGAAGCGAGTGCGATTATTCGCATAGTATGAACATGTTATCAGTTTATGTTAAAGGTATGTAGGTGAAGTAGATCTTTAGCGATAAAAAACGTGAAAATGCAATTGTCCGGACTTGGGAAACCTATTCTCAGTCTGTGGGTCAAGTTTTCCGTCTGCCACTTGACTGCACGCTGCCGGGTGGGAGGTGGGACGGGGGTGACTTTGTAACGGGGGTAGAATCGTCACGACGCGAGGGGGTGGGACCGCGACCGTCCTGGTGGTGGTTGGCGACTATCCCCTTAGGGTTTATGGCCTTTCGTTCAATATTTTGATACATGTAATTACTCAGTCTTAGTGCTAAGCACGTTACTATCTGTTTAAAGGATATTGCTTAAGAGTCGCCTCCAGTTGATTGCATCTGTGATTAGCATCCGGGTTCATGTTTAAATGGCACACTAACAGCGCTTAATTATCGAGAATGAATTCTAATTCGTCAAAGGAAGAAATTACAGGGAAGATAACTCTGTTGCTCGTTTCAGTCGATTGATATCATAACTTGCTTGTGCAACAGTTAAGCTTCTTGACATTTCCCGGAATGGGATGAGTGTAGCAGCGCAGCGGCGGGTGTGAGAAGTCGTTCATCCCACGTGTGTACTCACCGCATACCACGCTCTCCTCTTCTGTCTCGTCCCCTTGTACTCTTCGCTCCATACGTTTGCACGGACGCAATGATCGTCAGGCAGAAGACCGTCCTGCGGCCACCGCCTCGAACTTTTTACCCGACAGTTCCTTCCAGCTGGTCCCGTCGCGGTAGCCACCTACCTCCATTGTTGTCTTTCGGGCGTGTTCTCTTCGCTTTCTTTGATTTTGTGCCTTCTGCTCTCTTTCGGGATCTCTTGCTTGCGCCTTCACTCGGGCGTGTTTGTCGTTATGTTTAAAACGGTGCTGCAGTAGGCAGTATCAGCGGTTATTGTCAGCGGGTCGCGTGGCAAGCGGCGTTTTACGACGCATTGGCAACTGAGGGCGGGTTGGTTCCCGGTGTCGGGCTTGACCGGCCCTCGCTGAGTCAGTTCCTCGGGGTGCTCGTCACGTAAAGGTGTGGCTCTACTGTGTCTGTGTGAAAATCAAAATTATCGGCCTTTTACAAAGATCTTGTTTCTCAATATGGAAAACGATGGGGTCGACGGAGTGTTGCATCTGATTTTAATGGAAGATATACCCATGTGTGCGATGAGATTCACCTGAAGAAGTAATGCAGGTGGCGAGTGGTTGCACCAACAAACACAGCGAGTTGACCACTCGATCTCGCTAGACCTTAGGATGGCCGTTATTGGTGTTAAATCCCCATAACTGTTGTGCTCCCAGTCATTTGAACAGCAGCACGGGATAGTGTTTCGAGGCAATACAGTGTGCGCGATATTCTACGGGAAACGTAAGCGATCCGACCTCGGATTAAACATGGCCAATGTGTATTTCCGGCCCAACCGTTGCAAGCAAGTATTGCCG
>BOPN01000467.1:395961-403461 GCA_017312705.2 Penaeus japonicus
TTCGTTTTTGCCGTTGGGATGGCTGACACGAGGACAGCATATTTCAAAATGTGATGACGATGGAAAAAGATTACGTTATTTCTCTCTCTCTCTCTCTCTCTCTCTCTCTCTCTCTCTCTCTCTCTCTCTCTCTCTCTCTCTCTCTCTCTCTCTCTCTCTCTCTCCCCTCTCCCCCTCCTTCCCTTACTCCTCCCTCCCTTCTCCCTCCCTTCCTCCCCCCCTTTCTCTCCCTTTCTCTCCCTTTCTCCCACGCTCCTTCTGCCCCTGGCCCCTCTCAATTCTCCTTTGCAACACTTCCGCAACTTTACGGCGTGTTGCCCCTAGGTTGCAGAATGTTCTAGGATGATTCCTGCTGTGACGGAAGTCCTATAGCGCTGGCAGAAAGGGTAGGAAGGATTCGCAGGGGCGATGTTTTCCCCTCAAGCCCCTTTCATCCCTCTACAGTTTTTTCTCTCTTTTCTCTCTGTTCTTTTGTCTCTTCCCGCATTCTCTTTCTTTTCTCCTTTATTCTTTTTTTTTTCATTCCGTTCCTTTCATCGGTCTGCCCTTCATTCCTTCCCCCTCCCACTCCTCATATCCCTTCCTTCCTTGCGAGGGAGCTTGTGAAGGGGCCCGAGCGAGAGGGGGAACTCCAGCGATAAAGAATAAAAGCCAGACTGTCTCTGTTGTTCTCAGGTGCCGTCCTTAGCTTGGAGAGCATTGCAGTATGTCAGGAGGAAGTCTCCCTCTGTCGCTGTCTCGCCTTTTGTCTCTCTCTCTCTCTCTCTCTCTCTCTATATATATATATATATATATATATATATATGTATATGTATACATATATATGTATATATATACATATATATGTATATATATACATATATATATATGTATATATATACATATATATATATATATGTATATATATACATATATATATGTATATATATACATATATATATATATATATATATGTATATATATATATATATATATATATATATATATATATATATATGTATATATATATATATATATATATATATATATATATATATATATATATATATATATATATATATATATATATATATATATATATATATACATATATATATATATATATATATATATATATATATATGTATATATATACATATATATATATATATATATATATATATATATATATATATATATATATATATATATATATATATATATATATATATATATATATATATATATGTATATATATATATATATATGTATATATATATATATATATATGTATATATATACATATATATATATATATATATATGTATATATATACATATATATATATATATATATATATATATATATGTATATATATATATATATATGTATATATATACATATATATGTATATATACATATATATATATGTATATATATATATACATGTATATATATGTATATATATGTATATATATGTATATATATATATATATATATATATATATATATATATATATATATATATATATATATATATATATATATATATATATATATATATATATATATATATATATATATATATATCGCACGCTCAGTCACTCGCTCTGTTTTTCTTTCTTCACTCCCTTTTCTTTGATCGCTCCCCCCCCCCTCTTCGTGCAGCAGACGATCGTGTTGTGCTGATGTTGGTACAAGTTGCAGCAGACGACCATGAGCTGGTGTCGGCCGTGTTGCCTCTGAGGTCTCGCTCAGCTGATGGTCATGTGGTTAGCTCGACGTGTTTTTCTCGGCGTTAGTGCTTATCGTCAGATTTGCATTCAGGAAGTGTATGGTCGTGGCGATGGTAAGTGGTGGTTGGCGGTTTGCCGGGAAATGCTTTATTGGTAGTTTTTGTTTATTTCGTTTGTTTGATTTTGTTGTTATGGTTTTGACTTTCCCTCTAAAGGCATTTTGTTATGCAGAGATATGTCTACTTTTGCTGGTGTTGGCTTTGGCGTTTTTTGAGCTGGTGTTGATGTGAGGGGCGATAGCAGTGCATGTGATGAGGATGACGTAACGAGTAAGAGGAGTGGACAAGGCCCCGTCATGCGCTGGTGGTCACCCCGGCTATCACTACCGCCCTACCGCTCCACCCTTCCTCAGTCACACATACACCCCTATACCTCCCACCCCTTCGAGTCATGCACGGCCGCTGGCTGCAACGCCGCTGCTTGTCACCGCCAACGTCATGCGATCGTCTCCGCGGTGTTCTGGAGTCGCTGTTATCATCACTCTACTGCCGCATTGTATGATCCTCCTCTGTTTTGTCGTCTGTCATCTCCGCCTCGTTAGCGGCACCACCCCCGCCATCGCGGTCGTTATCACCCTCCCATCCAGCCCCGCCACATTCATTACCATAGTCGCATTCTCCGCCATCACGGGGATAACAACAGGAAATCCCTCGTTATGTGCACACCTCCCATCCGTGCGATGTACTATACCTAGTCATGGCTCCTCCTCCCTTCTCTCTACCTCTGTCTCCTCCTGTCTTTGTTTTATTTTTTATCTCTCTCTTGTTCTCTCCTCTCTTCTTATATCATCTGAGATCTTGTCTTCTTCTTATCCTCCTCCTCGTTCTTGTGTTCCCCTTTTCTTCGCGGCAGCTGTGGACGTTGCGGGTCCGGCCGTGGGACGCGATATAGAACGGGACGTAGGCCTAAGTCGGCAATGCGCTCCGAGTGTTCCGTGTCTGTCTCCGCCTCCTTGTTCTGCGATTGTCTATCTGTCTGCGGATAGAGGGTGAGGGCGGTAAGAGAGGCTGCACTAGAAGATGGGGAGGGCTGGGTGGAGGTGGGGGATGGGTTCGAGTTTTGCTGTCATGGGAAAATACTCCAGCACTGGAGATTGCTGGGGGAACGAAGCCTTGGTGTTTTGGTGCGGAGACGACGGGACCATCTGTCATTGCCGGATCTCTCAGCCCCCTTCCCTTGGTTCTGTGCCTGAGCGGTCCCTGTCCTTCTCTTCCGCCGCTGTTACTTCCGCCGCTCACCGTAGACCTTGCGGCGATGGAAAGGGATGACAAGAAAGACGAGAATGAGAAGGATTCTTTTATTGGTTTTATTTTTTAATTATGATATCCGGATGACGGCCATGGTGCACGCCCGAAAATACTACAAATGTAGGGTCATTCTTTACAACCTCGAACCTGTAACCGCAAAACCAAAGATCTAGGATGGAATGCTAAGCCTTGGTAGGGAGGGCGCGGTTGATGTAAGTGCAAGGCGCCCCTTATCCTGGCTGAGGAGGTCCCTGGTGACTTTTGAAGGATAGGATGACATCTAGCGTGAAAGGAGGGATGGAGGGAGGGTAGGATTTCTAATGACGAGCGGGGATCAAGAAGGGAAGGCGGATTTTGCTCACTGTCCTTGCAGATAATCCAAGGATCGGTAGTCAGTGTAGTCGGCGGAGGGATGGAGGGAGGGCGGGGGGAGGGGGAGGGGGGAGGGGGGAGGGAAATGGTTGCTTCCCACGTAGGATAACCATTTTGGGGGAAGGGATTCTCGAGGGGGTGGGATAGGCCGCAGGATGGTGGTGTGGGGGGGGGGTGAAGAGGGGGAGGAGGTTATTGTACAGTATGTGATGGTCTTTGAACACCCGTCGGCCCTCCCTCTAACGGTAGGACTTCCTCACATTAGTGACGTCACTTCCGGGACCAGCCTCCCAAGCTTCTCGCTTCGCGTGTCGGAATAGCTGGAGATGTCGAGGCCTTATCGATGGCTGCGTGTTTCGGTCGAGTGGAGGTCCAGATCTTCGTCTCTCTGTATCGCGAACGCCATCTTTGATTAAAGCTTCTATTATCCCATAAAGGAAATTTGACTGCGTAAGTATTGCATATTAGGACGCACAGGCCTACGAGGATAGGTCGAGGAGAGGCTGTAACAAAAGACCTCGAAGGGGAAGGCTTCCTAGATCTTCCTAGGGGTGAGAGAGGATCCCCGAGCCAAGGCAGCGATTCAGGGGGTAGCAGGATCAGTTATGTATCTAGATAGTTGATTTCGATATCTGAACGCTTTATATGAGATGGATTTGATGCCTGAACGTGGAATTCGGGGCTAGTGATAGGTACGTGCATGTCCGCGGTTCCTAGTGCTCTGGATACTCGACGGCGCTAAGGTGAGAGTGATCCACCTTGTGCTCCGCTCTGGGTTGTCCTGCTCTAACGTATCTGTCTCTCAAAGGCAGGTCAGGTCAGATCATGTACCGAATTCCTGTTGCAATGCATTCACACAGCTCAGGGCGAAATATTTCGATCCTTCGGTCATTGGTCATTATGTATGACCCTGGAGTCCGCGACGTTTGTACATCTTTTGTAATAATCTCTTAAGTGTTGACATTATTTTTTGCACGTAAATCGCATCGATTCCTTTGTCACCAGTTCGTTAGATACGGCACAGATCAAGACGAACGTAGATCAAGATGAGTGGCCTGTATGACTCAGAGCCAAGTCGCGCCTCGCAGCTCTCGCCAGCTGCACCTGTCATGAGAGAGAAACTGTGACAGGGAGTGCAGCCTCGTGGCATTGATCGCAGAAGGAGAGGTTTCTCCGAGGCTTTTAATTGTAAACTCTCTTGACATCGTTATAAACTGGCTCAACGGCCTGGGTCCCGTTATTGAAATTTGCGCGCCGGTTGGCAGTAATGGCGAACGAGACCCGAGAAACGTTTGATTATTATTTTTTTAAACTCGTTATTGTTAATGGGTGTTTATAGTTACTGACATCCTGGACGGGTCGGCGCTATTAACAACAACTAGCCACTGACATTATTAATTACCTGTGTGTATGTCTGTGTCTTTTCGTGTATTTTTTAATGTTTACTTTACATTATGGTTTTGTTTTTTTGTTTCCATGGCTATGTATGTACTTTATCAAGATGCTATCATGTGTGGATAACCAGTTCATTTTGATCGATCTCGGTATCAGTCCGACTAGAGCGACATTCTCTCGGCTTATTTGGAAGTCGGAGGTCCGGCTGCTCGGCTCCTCTGAGCTAGGCATTCGTTCTCGTTTTAGAATTCCGAGCACGCCGATGTCAGTTAGTTAGTCGGCCGTGTGAATAATTAGATGTCAGTTTTGGCCGAATTCGTAATTAACCAGAGGGACGAAATGGTCGACGTGCTGACACTACTCGCTACTCAGAAATGGCGAAGGAGTCGACTATTATCTAGAGTACTTGTGCGAATGGAAAACAGCGGGAAAAACTGGCAAATACTTTTGTTTCTTTGCTCGTCACGAAGAAAAAAAAAAAAACAGCTAAGGTCGGATACGCTCCCTTTAGGTGAGGAGTACTCTCAACACGAAGCATGCCCCCCCCTCTCTCTTTCTCGCTCTTTCTCGCTCTCTCTCGCTCTCGCTCTTTCCCTCTCCCTCTCCCTCTCCCTCTCCCTCTCCCTCTCCCTCTCTCTCTCTCTCTCTCTCTCCCTTCCCACACACTATTTATCTCTCTATATCATCTATACTTCCCATGTTCGCTCACATGAACATTCAGAAAGTACATTGCAAAGCATCATCCACTCGGTCCTTAAATTATGCACAAATACTAAGGTGAGCATCGCCTTAGTATCGCCCCTTGTATTAATCAAGGGCATTAACTGGTTCAGATGCGGGGATCAGGGAGAAGGGAGAAGGGGGAAGGGCGAGGGTAAGAAAGAAGTGGGGAAGGAGAAGGAAGAAGGGTGAGGGAGAAGGGGGGAAAGCGTGAAGGGTGAGGTAGAAAAGATAAGGGGGAAGGGAGTGCTGCAGGCTGACTGGGGGATAGGGAGATGATGCGGTACCACGTCTGGGGCCGATATTGACTCTGCGGAGGTGTCGGGAGACCGGATGAGAGGAAGGAAGAAAGGAGGGAATGGGAGTGAGGTAGAAGGGAGGAGGGAGGAAATAAGGAGAAACATAAGATCAGGAATTAGGTAGGAAGACTAGGTTTAAGTTAAAGAAAGTTAGCATCAGGTACCGTTTACATCCATGTATCTCCTCCTCCTCCTCCTCCTCCTCCTCTCCCCCTCTCCCTCTCCCTCTCCCTCTCCCCCTCTCCCTCTCCCTCTCCCCCTCTCCCTCTCCCTCTCCCTCTCCCTCTCCCCCCTCCCCCTCCCCCTCCCCCTCCTCCATTTCCTTTACTCTCCATTATTCTCACGACTTTAGTTGCTTCGCGACGTATTTTAAGGCGAGCGCCGATGGCCGTGGCAGCTTGAATCTCCGGCTGGGTTGGGGGGAGGAAGTTCCCTCCCTTAAGTGGAATTTGGTCGCGCCGTAATATGCTTTCAAGGGGTTTGGGAACACGTCCTAATTGATTGTCATTACCGCTTTGGTTAATACGGAGGAGCCTTTAAAGCGGGCCGCGGCAGAATCTCTCCTCCTCTTCCACCTCCGGGTGTCTTATCTCGCGCGACGCAGGCAGGATTCGCGATTAGGCGGCGGCGGCGGCGTAGCAGCAGCGGCTTCGAGGCTGGCTGCCAGCTTGCCTGCCTGCCGTGCTCATTGTCTGCGGAAGGGAATTAGGTCACGGAGGGTCCTCGTGTTGTCTCGGTTGTTTGTTTACATGTGTTTGTGTGCGCCTGGGGATCCGGAAAGGGCAGGGAAGGCCGACTGCCGCGACGCTCCGTACAGTTGTTTTCTGTGTTGATCGTGGGAGCCAAGTCCATTGGGTCTATAGGAGACAAACTTCATATTGTGAGGGCTTCCCTGCTGCGACTGTTGATATGCCAGGGCAATAACACTTGTGATTATGGTAATATATTGTATGCCAAAGAGGGCGGATTATATGTAACGAGTTAATTATTCCTTGCTAATGTCGCCGTGACGTCAAATTACCTTTCCCTACACATTTTGCCTTCAATTTCACTCAAGGGAGCAGTCATAGGATATGTAGAATTCATATTCCCCATCACGTTCGACTGCTCAGGTGCAATTGCCTTCTCATGGCCATCATAGGGCAAAGGTGGCTATAAATAGGGCTTGAGAGGATAAAGGACCCAAGGACGAGTCAAAGGACTCAGGGGAAGGAGAGCGACGGGGATGACGCACAGCCTTCGAATTCAGGCCGTCGAGGAGCATAATCATTGTGCGAGGGAAATTGAACACGATCGGGAGTCGTATTGGAACGGGCGGGCGGAGGGACGGGTGTCGGGGTGAGAGGGCGGCGGGAAGGACAGCCAAAATGAGGAAGGAGATTAAGGGAGTTGAAAGGAAGACGGTTGACGGGAGGTTCATTGCGTCATGCGCCGGAGCTGACGAGAGGGGCGTGGGGCGGGACCCTGTGTACTTTTTCGTCCTTGATTAGGCGTGACATGGCATGCGTCCGGGGACATTGTTCTGTGATTGGGTGTGACGCGATCTCCCTCTTAAGGCTCTCGGACCTCTTACTTACGTCGGCGTGACGGCCGGGTTCGTTGCGGCTGCGGGAGAGACTCTTGGCTTAGGGAGGGAGGGAGGGGTGTGAATGGCGTCGGAATGCGGAGTGGGAATGGCATGGATTTTAATTT
>BOPN01000467.1:410961-418461 GCA_017312705.2 Penaeus japonicus
TACGGACGGAACGACTAGCGGGCTCTAGGTGTTCCAGTCGGCGCGGGTAGGTGACAGCGACTCGCACGGAAGGGGAAAGAAAGGGGGAAAAAGTTAATGGGTAGGGAATTGTCTGAACCCCCTACCCCCCTCATGGTCGTTCAGATCGCCAGGGGAAGAACGAATGTTTTTTTCGCGTTCACATCTGCTGTTGCCTAGTGACGGTGGTGCGGGGAAGGGGGTGGTGGTGAGGAAGTTCGGGAGGGAGAAGGGGGTCCGGGTGTTTAGACTGTGGGTAACATGCGGTGGGCGAAAAGTAGATTAGGAAGAGAGAATGGGGGTGTGGGGGAGAATGAGAATTGACGCGTATAGGGTTGAAGACCGCTAGGACGTCACGGCTTTGATTGTGTAGGTATGCTTCCATATCCTACTGTCATCTGAGGGAATGGCACTTGCGAGTTTAGGATATCGTGGTGGTTTGCAATCTCGTCTGGAAAGCGGAGGTAAGTGTGCGGGCGTGTGTGGGCGGGCCGGACGCGCTGCACAGGTGTGTCCGCGGGCGGGCGAGCTGAGGGGTTATGACAGTGACTCTTCGTGGTGTTGCCGATAACAAGGCGGCGACGTTGGATGATGATAACAACAATAATGACGATAATGATGAAAAGGATGACGGTGATGATGATTCTTGACGCATTGCTCTGTCGCTCTTGGATTGACGGCGCGCTGAGTCATGCCGTGATGACGGGGTAGACGTAGGAGAGGGGAGGGAGTGGGAGGGAGGGCGTTCAACTCGGCGTTGATGGGAAGGGGAGGGAGGGGGAGGGAAGGAGAGGGAGGGGTGGAGCCTGTGTAACCAGTCGTCCGTGCACGCTACCAGCCCGTCATTGGTCTCTCCCTCTCCTTCCACGTGCTGCTCGCCTAGTTTTTTTTCTTTCTTTCTGGTCTCTGTGCATTGTATTTTTAAATCTTCATCGGTATTTTTTACATGCACTTTCCACGCCGCGTCCCGTTAATCAGTCGGCGTCGGCCAGCTTGCGTGTGCGTTGTCGTCACCGCGAATGCTGCAGTCGTTGGCGGATGACGTCATCGCACACAGTAACAGCGCCCTCCCCCTTCCCCTCCTCTCCTCCCGGCCTCCACATTGGCTGGCGGTGGGAGTCACCGGCGAAGTTTTGTTATTCAATCCTCTTCCACCCAGAAGGCAGCGGCCCCATAGATCAGCAGCGCCCTCGCACCGATGGAGAGGCTGCCGGTTGTGGGTGGCGGGAGGGGCTGTGGGCGTGTGTGGCGGGCGCCCTCCGTTGGCCGGGGGCGGGAATGACAACTGTTCAGTACATACTAGTGGTGGGAGCGGTTATCTATGAGGTCCTCCAGTGAGCGGGCGAGGGAAATTGAACGGGATCACGATTTATAGGTTGCGGTTAGGGAGGGTGGATGGGCGGGCGGTTGTTGGGGTGTGTAGTGTGGGTCACGTTATTGCTTTCGAATTTGAAAATAAAAAGAATATATATTTTATTACCGTTTTCAGGCGATGTGTTAGTAAAGAGAGAGATAAACACTTAAGCTGTGATATTTAGTGTTAAGTGTACTTGAGCATATGTCAAAAGAAACGCGGCACAAGCCTACAGGACCGGGCGCGGGTGTCATGTGACAAGTGACGCGAGTGACCCAGTGTGAGAGACGCGTGAGTGGCGAAGCGGTACTCGTCCCCCTCACTCGGCCCGGAGGATGCTGTCCCTCGCGCGGATAACAAGATAAAACGTCCAGGAAACAGTGGATTTTGCTCGCAGGGGAAGGGGCCGTCTGCGGTGCCAGTGCGAGAGAGAGCTTTTGGTGCCAGAGGTAGTGCCAGGCAGGCGGGGGCTTTGAGGTGACACTGGTGAGCTCCACCTGTTACCACCTGTCACTTGCACCAGGTGGACTGCCAGCAAGCAAGCGAGTGTTGCCAGGTGTGCTGGGGGGCTGCTGCGAGTGCTGATGCTGGCCGCCACCCGGGGTCCACCAGGCCCCACGCCCGCGCCGCCCGCCATGCCCGAGCCACGCCCACACTCCCACAAGGTCCACCTCCAGCACGGTCCTGCGCGCTTCCACAAGCCCTGGTACAACCCGCCGTGGGTAAGTTTCCCCCTACGCTTTGGTGCCGCGACGAGTCCTTGAACATGACGGTTGGTGCCATTTCATGTTCATTTCCCTCGGCGCTCTTTGGACCTTATTCAACAACCCTTTACCAGACTTTCTTTTTTACCTTCTCTCTTCTCCATTGATCTTTTACGCACATCTTCTTTACTTTGGACCGACTCCGACGGCGAATTTCTGTTTGGTTCATTCTTTTATTGATTGAACGGGTATCTATGGAGAGAGGGGACTGACTGCGCTTACGTACGACTTTATATTTGTGCTACACACTTACTGAACAGTAATTATGCGTGGATGAGCATCAGGTGTGACTGAAAGAAGAAATAGCAGTGTGCTTGTTTCTCCTCTCCCTCACTCACCACTTCTCTTTCTCTCCTCCTATCTGTGTTTTTCGTATGCTGTTCCCCCCCCTCTCATCCCTCGCCCACCTCTCCCTTTCTTCCCTTCCCACTCTCCATTCGAAAATAGCCAGTTGTGCCAAAAAAGACTATCAAAAAAGGAAGAAAAATCTAGAGATTTAACTCCTCCTCCGAAAGAAAGAAGCACAAGAGACCTCGGGGCGTCGGTGATTCGTGATATATTAAAATCTAAAGTGCAATAAAACCACGGGCCGAAGAAGGTGAAAGGTCGATACTCCGCGAAGCCACGAGAGGAATGTACGCTGGAGGAGGAGGAGGAGGAGGAGGAGAATGAGGCGTGGAGGAGAGAGTCAGTTGACGGTGGCACGCGAAGGGGACGCGGAACCAACGCCGTGGCGGTGGCGATGGATGAAGTGATGCTGTGAGGGGCCTCCACCTTCACAAACTTTTTCTTTCCTTCATTTTTCTCGATCTCTGGAGACTTCCTGTTCTGTGTTACCTCTCTCTCTCTCTCTCTCTCTCTCTCTCTCTCTCTCTCTCTCTCTCTCTCTCTCTCTCTCTCTCTCTCTCTCTCTCTCTCTCTCTCTCTCTCTCTCTCTCTCTCTCTCTCTCTCTCTCTCTCCTCTCTTCCTCTCTTCTCTCTTCTCTCTTCTCTCTTCTCTCTTCTCTCTTCTCTCTCTTCATTCTCATTTACTTGATTTTTTTCACCATTTACTTTCCCTTCCTCTCCTGTCGTTGCTACACACGTACTTTCACCGGGAAGCCTTATCACGGAAGAGGAAGTGATAAGGTTTGTGCGTGTGGTAACGTAGATCCTTACCTGCGTGTCGCCCTCATCTCTGCATGAGAGAAAGAGAGAGGGAGGGAGAGGGAGAGGGAGAGAGGGAGGTCGTTATTCCCAATGATTAGTAGCTAGGGCGGGGACAAAGGTAGTGAGGCACGCGGGACAGAAGTATGCTTTTCTGGCGGAGACAGGCAGGTCGATGAGCTTCTGCAGGCAGTACATTGTAAGCTTGTAAGCATAGCAAAAGGTGTTAAGGGAGAAGACACTCCGTTTGATACAGTGGCATAAAAAGACGATACAACAAAAAGGCCTATTGAGGGATGTGGCAGCCTTTCAGTGACCTATTTTTTGTTGCCTTTTTTCTGCCAAAACGGCTTTGAGTGTGTCTGGCTCCGTTAGGTCTCCAGCACATCATCATCATCCCTTCGCCAGGAGGTCGCGCCAACCCCTAGCTGCTGTATAGAGCTAATGACGGTTTTGGAGCCCCGTGTCCCGGGAAAGGTCAAGGCGAGCGAGGTGCAGCGCGAGGCTACAGGTGGTACTACAGGTGGTGGTGTTGGACGTGGTGGCGGCGGTGTCTCATGAGAACCCGTAGATGGCGTAAATATTATTCGCAGGCGAGGCGGTGTTCTATTCCTAGTGCCGCCATGTAGTACGGGTTGTTAATGGCACTCGAAATACACGGGATACTATTAGGTGTGAACCCGCCCGGACGTCTGGCATAGCAGGCCGGGTGCCAGGATTTGTTGGTGGCAGTGTCAAGTATGCTAAGCTGGGCCCGCAGTGCGTTGCCAGCAGATGCGTGACGATGCCAGGTACAAGTAGGGATGCTGTATGTGAGCCAGAGTGGAATGCTCGGTGACGCAATCCTTATGTGCCCGATTTGTGCGTCGGCGATGTTTATAAGAACGATGACGCTTGGGCTTTCGCTTTTCATTCGAGTTGGCTTCAGGAATGCTTGGTCTGATCTGCGTGTATTTATAATCCGTTAAGTGCCTCGGGCTCTATTTTGCTTGCTAACAAGTGTTCGTTCGAAACTATTTTGTTGTTGGAAAGATTGCAAGCGTGACCTTGCGTTGAGGCTGTTGGTACATGGCGAGGCCCTGTGGTGACGCAACAAGGAACGCGAGACCGGCCGAACATGACACCTACGACTGGTTGTCTCAAGGGCGGGGCGGGTCAGCTGGTAACACTGCAGTAACCCGTAAAACCTCTTGTGATCTCCCTCGGCACGGCGTCTAGCGTACACCTCGTTTCCTGCCATTCATTTTCTGCTCTTTCTCTCCTCTTCCTCTCCTCTCCTCTCCTCTCCTCTCCTCTCTTCTCTCCTCTCTATTTCTCTATTTCTCTATTTCTCTATTTCTCTTTCTCACTTTCACTCACTCTCTCCCTTCTCCTCCCTCCCTATCTCCCTTCCCCTCCTTCTGTCTTCCTATCCCTCTTCCCTCTCTCTGCTTCCCCTCCTTACCCTCTTTCCTCTGACTCTCCCTCTTGTTCCGGATTTTCTTTTTAGTCCTGTTTCACTGCCTCTTCCGCGCCTGTTGGAGGTGCATGATGCAGCAGCAGAGCGAAGGATCGGACTCGTGCTGTGGCATTGCATCCCCCACGTCTTCCTCGGTTCATTTTTCCTCTGCCCGAGCGACTGTCCCGAGAAGGGCTGTCGGTTCCGAGCGACAGAGGGGAGGAGAGGGGAGAACAGAGAGGAAGAGAACAATGTACGGTGTTATAGAAGGCATAACACCAAGAGAACAGAAAGGGAGAGGATAGAATGAGGTGTTATAGCAAGGATTAACATGATTAGGATCACCTAGTCCCTCGGCGCAACACCCTTTCGTCGCCTGGAGTGGGGTCGCGTGCCTTTTGCAAGGATCCTTGTTTTGCAAAGGAGCTCCTCCTCGGCCGAGTGCTCGAGTCTTGCTTCTCGGCTCTGAATGACTTTCCGGCAGGGTCGCGCGGGCTGGAACGTTTACAGCAGACCCGTGCTTTCTGCTTTAGTTTGTTGGGCTGAATTTTGTTTCCTTGCGCCTTTTTTTTAGCGTTTTCTTTGTTTTCTTCTTATTTTGTTTTCATTATGTTGTTGTTTTGCACTTTTATTTCGTGTCTTTGCATATTACAGCTTTGACTTAACGGAACGGGAATGCCAATGTATATTTCTTAGCGAAGTAGGTTAACTGTACAGCGGGGCGACGGCGTGTTCAAGTACGTGTTTTTTGGTATGTGTGTTGGGTGGGGGGGGGGGGGAGAAACAATGCCTGGGAGTGAGGAAAGTCATTTTTTTATATACAGAAGGAGGGAGGAGGGGTACGGGCGATTATGAGTGGCTGCTTCGTTTCCGCTTTCCCTCATTGGCCGCCGGTCATGTGGGGTCAGGGTGTACCACAAGATTTTCTTTTTTCTCTTTATTTCTTTATTTTTCATTAGTTTCCCCTCTAATCGAGCGAAGCCGCAATGGCGAGCTCCGAAGCGACGACGCGGAACGGTTTGACCCCCTAAATCCGATGGTTAAAGATGCGGTGTCGATTTACGGCGCTGCTCGGCCCCGGCCACCCCTCGGGCCTGCAACCGGGGCTCATCCTGAAACATCTCGGCGAGGAGTAGGAGAGTGGTGGGGGCGTGAGGGCGAGAGGGGGGGGGGGGATTGGATGAGGCAGCACTAAACTTGCGCTGGAGGACGAGGAGGAGGTTGAGGTTGTAGGGCTGAGATATATCTACTTCCTGCTTCCCCCTCACCTCTCTCCCTCTCCCCCTCTCCTCCTCTCCTCCTCTCCTCCACTCCATCCCTCCCCCTCCCCCTACCCCCTCTCCCATCCCATCCCATCCCATTATCCTTCTATTATCGCCCTTATTGCATTTGATCTGTATTAACGTCTTTCCATTTTTTCTGTCTGTGTTTCTCCCCTGTCATCTAGTTCATTTCCTTGATCTTCGTTTCTTATATTTTTTTATTATTTTTGTTTTGCGTCTTGCGATTGCGTTTTGCATTGGTAACATCGCCAAATATTTACCGGGTAGAACTGTTACAGGGGGAGAAGGAGAAGGAGAGGGGGAGGGCGAGGGCAGGGTAAGAGGTGATGGTGGGGTGGGGATGGGGGGGTACCGAGGTGGTAGGGTAGGTGGTCTCTTAGGGTGGGGTGGGAGGGTCGTATTAAAGGTGTGGTGGCGGTGGAAAGCGAGAGGAAGCTAGTGTAAGGCTGGCTTGGTGTTGGGTAAGGAGGGAAGGGAGAGTGGCACGCCAGAAGGGGGGATGTGAGGGAGGGGGGAGGAGAAAGAGTAAGGACGGGATGGCGGCGGATTTGGGATGGGCGGGATGTCTGGAAAGATATTAAGGATAGATGTAGGTGTTGGAATATAGGATGAGTGATTGGAGCGGCATTGGAAGAGGATGGGTTTGGGTAAGGGTAAGGGTAAGGGTAAGGGTAAGGGTAAGGGTAGGGGGAGGAGGAAGAGAGGAGCTTAGGGACAGTTTCGGAAGGTGGTGGTAGATAGCGCGAAGAAGCAAGGGAGAGAGGGGGCCGCGGGGAGGAGAGGGAGCATGCAACAGCTGGTGGTGGTGGTATTATACATGGTCAATACCCACCCGCTTCTGCCAGAGGCTTGTCGTCTTTCTAGTGTTGGATTTTTACCATACGTGCTCTTCTTAGAGATTTTGCTACAACTCTCTTTCTTTCTTTCTTTCTTTCTCTTTCTCTCTTTCTCTTTCTCTCTTTCTCTTTCTCTTTTTCTCCCTCTCTCTCTTTCCTCCTCCCTCCTTCCCTCCTTCCCTCCTTCCCTCCTTCCCTCCTCCCCTCTCTCTCACTCTCTCCCCCTCTGTGCAACATTTATATATATCCCCCCCCTCCCCTACCACTTTTCTAGTCACCGTTCCTACCCAGCAAGTCCTCTACCTGCCACCCTAATGAGACTGCCACGAGCAGGTCCACCAGAATTCCTCTCGTGAACGCCAATCCCGAATATGACCTCAAAAGAAAGTAAAGGATTCGTTTGCGTGGAAAAGTTTGTCTTATCGATCGTGATTATACACAAGAAGAAAGAAAGGAAAGGAAAATAATGAACGCTTAAATGACTCGGTTGCAGTTGAGGTGGCGACTCGATTGTTTTGCTGTGACAGTCGCGTCTTCCTGTTTGAGAAGCTGTTGCCTCCCTTTGGTGCACGCGTTACAGTTATTGGCTTCTCGTGTCAGATGGAGGGGGGGGGGGGGGCGAGCTGGCAGGCAGGCGGGCGGGCGGGTGGGCGGCGTTCCG
>BOPN01000467.1:423461-435961 GCA_017312705.2 Penaeus japonicus
CACTGCTCTTCCTCTTCCTCTTCCTCTTTGGTTTTGTCAACTCGCCATCAGGCCCTCCTCGCTCTCTGACTTCGTCATATTCAAACCTCTCTCCTCTTTTCTCTTGATTTTCTCTTCGAGTCTCTCCCTCCCTACTTCCATCTCTCCTTCCCCATGCCCATGCCCATGCCCATGCCCTCTCCCTCACCCTCATCCTCACCCTCACCCTCACCCTCACCCTCACCCTCACCCTCACCCTCACCCTCACCCTCACCCTCCTTATACCTTCCCTGTAGCTTCTTCCCCTACTCCTCTTTATCATCAGTATCAGTCATTCTTCTCCTTTTCCTCCTCCGCTTATCCATGCAATAATCTATCCATCCTTCTGTCTATCTATCTATCTATCTATCTATCTATCTATCTATCTATCTATCTATCCAGGTAACTAGCTATCTGTCCACATATCCATCTACCCATCTATCCGTACCTATCCGTGCTTATCCGTACCTATCCATCCAGATCCACGCACCTGTACATATTTCTGATTCTGATGTCCCTCCACAGCGACCTCGTGCCTCCCCTCACATCACACTGTGCCCCCTCCCCCTATCCCTCCCCCTCCCTCTTGCTGGCAGGCCGCCTCACCGAAGGTCGGTCGTATTTACATGCAGGTCACGGCTACTCTAGGGAGTGGAGGGGGACAAGGGGGAGGGGGCAGGGGAGGGAAGGGATGGGGGCGAAGTGGGTTTGGAGGATGGACTCGGGACCCCAGGCTTGGTGTGTGAATTAGGGTGTCTTGCCGTCTATGGAAGCGGCGATGACCTTATGGAGTGACGGCAATCCGAACGGGGTTGAGAAGGGAGTACTACTGATCTGTCTCTCTCTCCCTCCCCCTCCTTCTGCCTCCTTTCTTCTCCCTCCTCCCTCTCTTCATATTTTTTCTTCCCCTCTCCTCCTCCCCTCCCTCCCCCTCCTTCATCCTCATTCTCCTCATAACCGTCGTCGTCGACGCAGTCATCCTCACTCTACTTTGTTTTACTTCCTCCTCCTCCTCTTCCTTCCTCCTTATCCCATAACCTCGTGCCAGACCCCCCTCTCCTCTCTCCTCTCTCTTGTTCTTTTCTCTTTTCTCTCCTCTCCTCTTCTTTTCTCTTTTCTCTCCTCTCTCCTCTCTCCTCTCTCCTCTCTCCTCTCTCCTCTCTCCTCTCTCCTCTCTCCTCTCTCCTCTCTCTCTCTCCTCCTCTCTCCTCTCTCTCTCTCCTCTCCTCTCCTCTCCTCTCCTCTCCTCTCCTCTCCTCTCCTCTCCTCTCCTCTCCTCTCCTCTCCTCTCCTCTCCTCTCCTCTCCTCTCCTCTCCTCTCCTCTCCTCTCCTGTCTCCTCTCCTGTCTCCTCTCCTCTCCTCTCCTCTCCTCTCCTCTCAGCCTACCTTGTAACCCTGGCTTGCCACTGCGCACAAGCTCGTATCGCGGCGCCCTACTTCCGAACTTATCTCTTGATTAGAAAAAAAGATCCCTCCCAGTCCGTGGCGATAAAGCCGAAAGGATTTGTGTCTTTGTGGGGTCCGATAGCGGAGGTGTAGGTGCGACCCCGGACCGTAGATGATGGGGAGGTACATGATAGGGGAAGGGGGGTTGTTGTTTGACCTTGTGGAAGGTGATACTGATTTTAAGTTTGCTCTCTCTCTCTCTCTCTCTCTCTCTCTCTCTCTCTCTCTCTCTCTCTCTCTCTCTCTCTCTCTCTCTCTCTCTCTCTCTTTCTCCCTCTCTCTCTCTCTCTCTCTCTCTCTCTCTCTCTCTCTCTCTCTCTCTCTCTCTCTCTCTCTCTCTCTCTCTCTCTCTCTCTCTCTCTCTCTCTCTCTCTCTCTCTCTCTCTTTCTCTCTTTCTCTCTCTCTCTCTCTCTCTCTCTCTCTCTCTCTCTCTCTCTCTCTCTCTCTCTCTCTCTCTCTCTCTCTCTCTCTCTCTCTCTCTCTCTCTTTTCTATCTCTCTCTTCTCTTTCTTCTTTCTCTCTCTCTCTCTCTCTCTCTCTCTCTCTCTCTCTCTCTCTCTCTCTCTCTCTCTCTCTCTCTCTCTCTCTCTCTCTCTCTCTCTCTCTCTCTCTCTCTCTCTCTCTCTCTCTCTCTCTCTCTCTCTCTCTCTCTCTCTTCTCTCTCTCTCTCTCTCTCTCTCTCTCTCTCTCTCTCTCTCTCTCTCTCTCTCTCTCTCTCTCTCTCTCTCTCTCTCTTTTTTTCTCTCTGTTTCTCTCTCTATCTATCTTATCTATCTATCTATCTATCTATCTGTCTCTGTCTCTCTGGTAGCCGTAATGTGACATTTAGCGGTGTTTGGGATTTCGGTTTACGGTGCCCTCTCCCTCCCTCCCTCCCTCCCTTTGGTGACGGCCGCATTGCGGAAATTAGTTGTTCCATTAAGTCGTCCCGGAGAAAGTCTTATTACACAGTGCTGAAGGCGAAAACAAAGCCTTTTTGTGAAGCAGAGTAATATGTTTACACACAAACATGTACGAACATTCACTTATATATATGCATATGTGTATGCGCGGCGCCCACACACACACAGGAAGAACGAAAAGGAAGTGCCGGTTTTATCGTGACAAGACGTGTTCGTGCGAGCGCTGTTGATTGGAGAAAGTCTCTCCTGGCAGGGATCCTTCACCTCGTCCTCACCCTCCTGCCGGGCGCTGCTTGCTCGCCCTGGCGCTCCTGCTAGATAGGGTGGGAGAGAGAGAGAGGGGGAGAGTGAGAGTGAGAGTGAGAGTGGGGGGTGGGGAGGAGCGAGAGCACACACACACACACACACACACACACACACACACACACACACACACACACACACACACACACACACACACACACACACACACACACACACAGCATTCAGTGAGTTGCATCGGGTATCATTGTGATGAAAGTTTCTCACTGGTGGCGAAAATTCCAAAAGTAAAGGGCAGAAAAGTGTGTGCGTGTGCGTGTTCGTGTATGTGTATGTGAACATGAATATGATTTCATGGGTGGGGTTTTATGTATGTGCATTGATGCTGATAGGAGGAAGGACGGGATGGGGTTGCTGACGTCACAAAACGGCGGGGGGGTGGGGGGTCCTGCCGAGCGTGAGTCATCCCGCCCCAATAACTCCCCACCTTCACCCTCTGGTCGTCAACTTCCTCCACCTGTGAGAGTGGCTACGGGTGCACACCTTCCCGCGTCCGGATGGAGTCGCTGTAATGTCGTCGTCGGCGACGCGGCGTGGGTTTGCTATGTGCGCGCTTACGAACCCACCATTAAGCTTCCAGTCACACACGCGCACGCACTCCCTCGCCTCGCACGCGGCTCGGAAGTTCCAGCACGGAATCGTTGATTCGAAAGCGGAACATCAGCCTCGGGGAACATTGGTTGTTTCCTTGCTGCTGCATGGCCCTCGCCGTGGTGGGGAAGGGCCAGGCCAGGCCAGGCCAGGCCAGACGTCACAGCCGGACAAAGAATCGGATGGATCGGCGGTCTGTTGTTTCCGGCGCGGAGGGGCAGCGGCAAGGCTGTGTGCGGGCGCAAACACCGCCTAATGGGATTTGGCGTTTGCCCTTTTGCTTCGTGCTCTGCATTTGCCCAACAGCGGCGGCAGGGGTGTCCTTGTGATGCCCGGGCCTCCTCCCCGGCTGTGCGGGCCGTGCGGGCTCGTGGGGCGAGTGAGGCGAGGACGACACGTGGGCTCATGACGTGGCCACCGAACGACGAACGATAGGCGGCTGAGCGTCCGACTCCCGTGAAACGACCTCGGCGAGAAGTCGAGGGCCACGGAAGGATGCGACGGTTACTGAGACACGCGTGAAAGGCTCGAAGGAATGCACCGGCGCCACGGCCATGTGCTGGAGTCGAGGGCCAAGGTTGATTTAAGGGGGAGACGCCCGGAAGAGATAGCACCCCTCCCCCCGCCGTCACATGGACTCATTCCCGACTTTCATTCCTCGATCGGCATTAACAATCAAAATAGCTTTTTGGTACTTTATTCCATTATATAAATTATCATTTCCTACTCTGTGGTCTCCGCCAGTCATGCTGTGACCGCGCTGATCCTCTACCTATGCCAAGCTGGGTCGACGTCTGACCTTGCCTCCCCTCTGCTCCTCGGCTGTCTGTCCACAATTGCTTTACGGACTTCATTATCCTCTCCCAAGTTGGTAATGATATTGACCTCCTTATCGACCGATGTAGAGAAAACCGCTAACAGGAACAGCAATTAACTTGCAGGAGGAAAAGTGTGTTGATTGGGGGGGGGGGGGTCGAGCTTCCGTGGTTGTATGCATCACCTCCACACCATCCACCGCCCCCCCCCCCCACACACACATCACGCATTTGGTAGTGTGTTGACTTCCCCGATAATGATGCAGGTCAATATTTACCCTGGACCTTTCCAGTCGCCCTCATTTCCGTTCCGACCCCCCTCCTTTCCCTCCTTCTCATCCATTTGGTTTAAAGAAAAGATGAAAGAAAAAAAAACTGGTAAATGATAACATGTGAGTAAGAAGGTGCCTGTGTCTCTGCCTGAGTCTGTGTTCAGGGCACCAATCCACCTCCTCATTATGCTCGTGAGAGAAGGGCTGTTCCAGAATGCTCTCTAATCGGTTATTTATAGTGATTTGACAGCGGAGAGGTGCTGTTGATTGTCTCTGAATAAAGCCTCACAGTTGTTAACTAGCTAGTGGGAGAGACGAGCATAATCGGCTGGTTATGAGGGGAGCTTTAGGGTGCTAGGCATCTAGGGTGCGAGGGCTCAGGGGTCGGGGAAGGGTCTCGAGGTGACGAGGGGGAGAGAGTAGGTTTCAAGAAGGTGCTCTGTCTCTCCCCCCCCTCCCCCTCCTCCTTACCCTCCTTCATCCCTTCTCCCCTTCCTCTTCATCTTCTTATTCCTCCCCACTCCCCGTCCTCACGTCTTTTCTCTTACCTCTCTCTCCGGTCTTCTTTTCCTCCCCTTTCCCCTCTCCCCTCCCCTCCCTGTCCCCTCTCCTGTTCCACTCCTGCCTTACTCTTCCCTTTCTTGCCCTCTTTCCCTCCTCCCGCCTTTTGCCCAATTACCTCCTTTTACTCCCTTCCCACTCTCTCACTCACCTTTTCACCTTTCACCATCTCCCCCCCCCCCCCGTCACCCTTTCCCCCCTCTCGCCCTCCCCCCTCTCGCCCTCCCCCCTTTCATCCTTTTCCCCCTTTCTTGCCCTCTCCCCCTCCTCTTCCCCCTCTCTTGCCCTCTTCCCCCTCTTCACCCTCTCCCCCTCTCCCCCTCTCCCCCTCTCCCCCTCTCTCGCCCTCTTCCCAATACAGCGTAGGCCCAGCAGACATGACCCCTGGGGACTGCGCCTCCCCCCGAGCTGTCATGCGTGTCAAAACATTACACACCCGGGGGTTAGTGATCCTCCCCAGCTCCTCCTTAATGACTTTGGAGGTGGTTCTTAGAACGCCTCTGTCGTTCTCTCGTTCCCCTCCGCGCCTCTTTCTCACGTTCTTCGGATCTACTAGATATGGTCTTGTTGGTTTGGTTTGGTTTGGTTTTTGTTATAATTCTCTCTCTCCCTCTCCCTCTCTCTCCCTCTCTCTCTCTCTCTCTCTCTCTCTCTCTCTCTCTCTCTCTCTCTCTCTCTCTCTCTCTCTCTCTCTCTCTCTCTCTCTCTCTCTCTCTCTCTCTCTCCCTCTCCCTCTCCCTCTCCCTCCCCCCTCCCCCTCCCTCCCTCTCTTTCATCTCTCCTTGCTCCTCTCTCCTCTCTTCTCTCTTTACATGTTACGTTACTCCCTTGACCTCTTTCTCATCCTGTGACCACGAAGAATCCGGTTAACGCTAGACTAAAAGAGTGCACCACGCTCGCTTGCATGTCAGGCAGTGCCATCATTGAATTGCTGGCGTACTGTATGTGTCGTTAAGTAACACGCCTCTGGGACGGCGAGAGAGAGAGGATCTGCGTGCATTCCATGCAGAGAGAGAGAGAGAGAGAGAGAGAGAGAGAGAGAGAGAGAGAGAGAGAGAGAGAGAGAGAGAGAGAGAGAGAGAGAGAGAGAGAAACAAACAAACAAACAAACAAACAAAGAGTGGGGGACCCAAGGAATTGGGGGTGTAGAAGGGGAAGCGGTAGGTAGAGGCATTACCTCAGCATAAGGACGGCGAGTGACCACGTAAGCTTACAGACGTCGGCTAAGGGGCCGTAGCATTAACTCGAGGATTACCGCCGCAGCGCCGCGCCCCCGTTAGATCTGCGTTGGAAGCCCCGCACAACCTGCCACAAAAACGCCTCCAGAAGCCCCGCCAAGAGGCAGTTCTACAGCGCGTGTCTTGCTCAGGAGAGCGAGGCCTACTTCAGCCCTTCTCTTTCTTACACCTCTATTCCCGCTCTCCATATTTCTTTTCTGCCCTTCTATTTCTCATGTCTTTTGTTGTTTTTTACTACCCCCTCCCTTCCATTCCCAATTACCATCCTCCCTCCCTCCTTCCCTGCCTCCCTCCCTCCTTCCCTCCCTCCCTATCTCATACCGCCCTCCCTCCCTCCCTATCTCATACCGCCCTCCCTCCCTCCCTCTCCTACCTCCCTCCCTCCCTCTCCTACCTCCCTCCCTCCCTCTCCTTTCTACCTCCCTCCCTCCCTCCCTCTCCTTTCTACCTCCCTCCTTCCCTCCCTCCCTCCCTCCCTATCTCCCTCCCTCTCCTACTTCCCTCCCTCCCTCCCTCCTACCACCCTTCCTCCTTCCATCCCTCTCCTACCGCCCTCCCTCCCTCTCCTACCGCCTTCCCTCCCTCCCTCCCTCTCCTACCGCCTTCCCTCCCTCCCTCCCTCCCTTTCCTACCGCCCTCCCCCCCTCCCTCTCCTACCTCCCCCCCCCCCCTCTCTCTCTCTCTCTCTCTCTCTCTCTCTCTCTCTCTCTCTCTCTCTCTCTCTCTCTCTCTCTCTCTCTCTCTCTCTCTCTCTCTCTCATTTTGCCTCTCGTTATGCGGGTGAAGTTATGCCTGCGGGGTGGGAATGAGTCTATTTCGGGATGCTTGGCCTGAGCAGGGCAGGTGAGGGGTGGGGGTGGGGGTAGGGGTGGGGATAGGGGTAGGGGTAGGGGTAGGGATAGGGATAGGGATGGGGTGGGGGGTCCTGAGCCTAGCATTGCGTGTTGTAGAGGTCGATAGCCGGTTAGGGACGCGGTAATAGTTGGGCAGGTAAATGTTACGTGTTGGTGACCACAGTTGACCTACACGCGAGTACTGGGGAAACCTTATTTTTTCGGCATATACTGTTATTGTTGTTGTTGTTATTATTATTATTATTATTATTATTATTATTATTATTATTATTATTATTATTATTATTATTATTATTATTATTATTATTATTATTATTATTATATATTTTTGTTTTCGTTTTTGTTAGTTATAATTTTATTTACTTGTTCTCTCTGTGTGTGTGTGTGTGTGTGTGTGTGTGTGTGTGTGTGTGTGTGTGTGTGTGTGTGTGTGTGTGTGTGTGTGTGTGTGTGTGTGTGTGTGTGTGTGTGTAACAGAGAGAGAGAGAGAGAGAGAGAGAGAGAGAGAGAGAGAGAAGAAAACAAGAAAGAAAGAGAGTGAGTGAGTGAGTCAATCAGTCAGTCAGTCGGTCAACGTATAAAATATTTGATCCCGTCTACTGCCCCAAGAGTTGGGACGACTGTTTAAGACTCGAGTGATCCCTCCTTGCCCTCGACCCCCGTTGCTGACCTCCACTTCTCCCTGCCCTCTCTGACCCTCCCTCTCTCATCCACTTCTTCCGTGGCGTTCCGTGTCCCTTTCCATCTCTCCCTCCCTCTCCCTCTTCTTCTCCCTCTTCTTCTCCCTCTCTCTGTCCGGGATTGCGTTTCCCCCCAGAGGCGTTACCCGAAAGGGTGGCATTATTGGCTTTCGTCATCTTGGCCGTGGATGGGATATGGCATCTGTTGCCGCCGGTAAGCCCTCCTGTATGTCTTCCTCTTATGCCGTGGGAATCGGGTGGAAGGCCTTGTCGTTTCGGATCCTTCCTCCCTGTGTTGTAGGACACGTAGGATGAAGAGGGAATGGCTACGACCTTTCTTGGGAGAGATGACCTTGCGGTCGTATGATCTTGGGCGGCGCGGCGTGGGTATGAGGGGGGAGGGGCGGGAGAGAGGAAGAGGAGGAGGCTGGCTCACTGGGTAGCTGGATTGCTGGCTGGCTGCTCACTGGCTGGCTGGCTGGCTGGCTGGCTGGTGGTAGACCCCCGGCGTGACCTAGTTAACGGGGTGGTGGCCTACCCCAGGATGCCAAGGTCGCGGCCCACACCTGGGTCTGTTTATGACTCGTGAACCTATTTCACCTGGGATTTAACTCTCGCCCTCGATGCCGGCTCGGCCGTCGCTCGGGGGTCTCGCACTCGCCACAGACACGACAGAGAGATACGATTGTTTGTTTATTCGACCACAGAGATATACAGATGGACACAGCCGCGTGGCTCTCACTGACCCTCACCAGCAACCCGCGATGATTGTTCGTTCTTCCGCCTGCATCGCGGGGGGCGGGGGGCGGTGGTGACGAAAGCCCTTCGGCCATGCCATCTCCTTTCTTGCGGCTGTGTCCTGTGGACCGATGGCGCAAGTGGACCTAAGGGATGTGAAACCGCGCTGCATCAGACATTTGCAAGGAAAACCTGGTCGACCATCAAGAGATTCTGGCTCGGAATTTTCCACGTCGATGGCGTGAGGGCTGACGTCTGTTGTTTGGTCTTTATCCACGCGCACGAACCTCCCAAGGAAGGACATGCACCCGCATGCGACGTTTTATACTTGATCGCTCTCTGGTTTTCCTATTTGTGTCTCTTTATCTCTCTCCTTCTCTCGGACTCTCCCTTCCTTATCCTTTTCTCTTGGATTGTCTGATACCCACTCTTCTGACCAATTCCCTTATCGCGATTCGTTCGTCTCACCTCCTTTCCTTCTTTTCTCCTAATCACATACGGCTATCATAGAGAAAAAGAAAAGAAGAGGAGAAGAAAGAAAAGAGAAAAGCGAGAGACCGAGAACAGAATGTGGTGGCGGAGCTACGAGGTGCTCTTGTTTACCTGGTGTTAATGCTACCTGCAGGCGCTTTGTGAGGTGCTCCCCGGCGACCTCCTGCAGCCCTTGTGGTCTTCATCATTGTCTCTTGGGCGTGGCGGGAGGGAGGGAGGAGGGAGGTGGGAAGCCTCTTATTGTTGTAGGGCGGGGGGGGGGGGGGTTGTTTATTCGTTTGTATATTTATACATTATCCATCCGTCTACGTATCTATTTATTCACTTTTTATCTGTTTGTTTATTCTACGAAGTGTTGGAATACTTGTAGAGACAGAGAGGGAGAGAGAGACACAAACAGAGACTCTGTAAGGATAAAAGGTCAGGGTTCTTGCGAGGAGCTCGGTGGATGCGTGCGGCGATGGCGATACCGGCCGGGCATCATTTCGTCCGGCGTTATCGCGGGCAAATGTGGCCCTCAAATCGCCGTCCGCTGCTGTGAAATAGCGTCCCAGCTCTCGTGCCAGCCGGGATGAGCGGGTCCAGTTCATGTTGTACGGGTCGGCTTCTTGTTCGCGCCGAGGCGGAGGGGGTGTATTTGTGGTGTGGGTTGGGTGTAGGTGATTGTGTTGGAATTAGCTTTTTGCCTGTCTCTCTCTGTTGAGGTAGTCATATATATATGTTTGTGTTTGTTTTTGTGAATGAGTGAGAGATAAATTGATAGGGACACAGACACATGCAGACAGTCAGAGAGTAAGAATAAGAGTAGGAGAGAAAGAGTTAGGAGACAGAGAGATCCGTTTTTGTGCGAGAAGTATGAAATTGTTAATGTGATCAGTGGCTCGGTGCTTTTGTTAACAAGAAACCATGTACAAAATTCAGGTGAATTTTCATTAATTATCCATTGTACACTAGGAAAAAAAGACTTGTCTCTATTTTGCTCTGTTTGCGTGTGCGTGTGAACGCGTGCGCGCTCGGGCTTGATCTCCCGAGGAGAGAGAGAGAGAGAGAGAGAGAGAGAGAGAGAGAGAGAGAGAGAGAGAGAGAGAGAGAGAGAGAGAGAGAGAGAGAGAGAGAGAGAGAGAGAAGGGGTAAAAAACGAAGAATAAGAAAGAAAGAAATTGTTTAGTTCTAATAACGTGGCCATTACCTCTACGTCATGACCCACTTTGTCCTGTGTAAGATTTACGGGGCTGGCGTGGCTGGCGGTGCGGAAGCCTTTGTGTAGGTGTAAGTGTCTGCGCCTGTGCCTTGGCTGTGTTTGTCACGCAGTCGATCGTATCGGCCTGACCTTTAATGTCAACTGGGTCGTGTATGCTTGTGGTTGACCTATAGATTATTTTCCCCCGCCTTGTGGGACGCTTTTCCGTTCTGGATAGATCGTTTCTGGCTGTGTTGGGTACGCGTCATTTTTTCTCTCTTCTTCGCGCACTTACGTCAATTTGCCGACGAATTGAACTGTGATACCCGGGGATTGCATTAAAGTGGAGTGGGAGGGGAGAGGGGAGGGGGTAGCGGGTTGGGCGTGACCCAGATGTATTACCAAGTTCTGATTGCGCTTTGACGTTCGTGCGTCACATCTCTATTTAGCGTTTAAAAATGTAGGTCACTGTACCTGTGGGGCAGCCACGAATATTTTATTGATGTGCTCGAGCCTGCAATTCAAGAAGCGAAGGAGCTGCTTTGAGGGCGATAGGGTCGCGGAGTAATCTGTCATTGCTTGCGCTTTTGAGTGCGTGCGTGCGTGCGGTCGCTCGCATTTAGATCGGATGATTAAAGTTAACGTTATTGATGATTACTCTAGTTGCGGTAGAGGCACGTCTTGTGTGATGGCGGCAGCTGGGGCGGCGGTGAACGAGAAGCTAGTGGTGTGTGTGTGTATCAGTGGAGTGAGACTGAATGGTGGCGCAGGATCCATCTTGAAGGTGAACCACCCTCGCCGTCCTACACCGACGCCTCTCGCGCAACCTGCTTCCTCTGCCGTCGCTCACCGCTCCTGTCGATGAGAGGTGATAAGAAGGCCTTTTGGGGCTCTTCTTGGCAGTCAGTCTGGCGGAGGAGACGGTCAAAGGGCTGTCGCTCTCTCCCTTTCCCTCTCTCCCTCTCCCTCTCCCTCTCCCTCCCTCTCTCCCTCTCCCTCTCTCCCTCTCCCTCTCCCTCTCCCTCTCCCTCTCCCTCTCCCTCTCCCTCCCCCCCCCCCCCCCCCCAACCTCTTTCCCTCTCTCAGGCGGGGTCGCTGCGCCTTTGCAGGTGGAGCGCGGAAGTTCCTGTCCGTCCGCTCCTCCCAAGCTGCAGCTTCCCTTCGTGACGGTCCTTGTCATACTTCCAGGGGGACGGCGAGAGTAAGGCTAGTCCTGGTAACCTCCGACAGTGTCACCCTGGCATCGCGGAAACCGTCTGGTTCTTACTCTCTCTCTCTGCTGGCCTGCCTGCCTGCCTTCCTCTCATGATCGATACTGTTGAACGTGGCTGCCCCACCACTCCCCTTCAGAGAGAGAGAGAGAGAGAGAGAGAGAGAGAGAGAGAGAGAGAGAGAGAGAGAGAGAGAGAGAGAGAGACTCTCTCTCTCTCTCTCTTTCTTTTTCTCTTTTTTTCTCTTTTTCTCTTTTTCTCCCTCTCTTTCTCTCTTTCTCTCTTTCTCCTCTCTCCTCTCTCCTCTCTCCTCTCTCCTCTCCCCTCCGCTCTCCATTTTCATTCACTCTTCTGCACCCCTCTTCTTTCCTCTGTTTCTTTCCTTACATCTCCTTTTTCTCTCTCCTTGACGTCTCTTCCCTTTCACCCCCCCCCCTTTCTGCTTACCCCATTTTCGGTCGTCATGGTCGTCGTCGTCGTCGTCGTCCTCAACCTACCTTTTCCTCATTGCGAGTGTCGTTGTCCTAATGGCTCTGGATGGCTCTCCTCCGCGCCCGCCAAAGCCTCCCGATCACCATCTCATTACCAGCCGTTAAACGTTTTCCTCATTTTCGGCTGCTGTCTCTGCGAACAGTCCTCGTGATGACAAGGCGTCTGAGAAGCGGCGTCGTTCACGTCTTGGGAGTTTTCCCCCGGCACCGAGATCATCAAATGTCGATTGAAGATAATCCTGAGCATCGCTTAACTGGCTCTTTCTTTAGCCTTATCTCCGTGGTCTAAGGACGACCTGTACTCACTCCCCCTGACTCAGCACTCAGCACTCAGTCAAGAGGGATGTGCAAGTAAGGGCTCCGATGCTGAGTCCGGTTACGTATTTATTCCTTGGGTTGTTTACCCGAGGATAGGGGTGGGTGGTGGGTTAGGGGGAGGGAGTGTTGGAAAGAGGGAGGTGGGGGGGTGGAAGTCTCCTTTTGCCATGCCTTTGGTGAGACTTTGTTTTGGTGTTTATATGATTGAGGGGGGGGAGGGTATTTCTTCGTAGTAATTTGGAATTTTTTATTTTTTATTTATGTATTTATTTAGTTTTGTCTCTTTTGCGACGGTTAAGAGTTGATTGGAAATATATTTCGGAAGGTTTGGTTGAAACACAAAGTTGGGTTGATTGGTTAGTCAGTTGGT
>BOPN01000467.1:438461-445961 GCA_017312705.2 Penaeus japonicus
ACTCGGGGCTGTTGGTCCCTGTTCTTTTCTTTCTTTCTTTCATGTTTTCGTTTGTTCTGAATCCCTCCCCCCCTCCTTTTCTTCTTGTTCCCTCGCTCTTCAACCATGGCAGTCGCCCTCACTTCCCTCCGGACGTAGACTAGGGTTTCCAGATCTCCGTGAGAAATTGGCGTGTGGATTGTTTACGTTGGCGGTAACGCACTCCCGCTGCCTCCCATCCGGCAGCTGTCCGAGCCTCCCCGGAGACAATCGGCAGTCACGGAGTCTGCCAAGGTAATTGGGAAAGGAAGTAGAGCCGTGTTGCGGTGGAGAAGGCGCCTGGGCGAGGGCGTGGAGGCCGCTGACGAAGGGATTGATTGAGTCATGCGGTTGTGGGGACGAGTACATGCAGGTCGGACACGTGTCTTTATAGATGTCTGTTTAGATTGTTGTGGTTTTGCTGTTGGAGTGTCCAGGTGTTGAGGTAGCGTTCTGCAGACTCGGGGGAAGATTGATGAGGTATGTGTTAGCCCGATGTGGTGGAGGCTGAGGCTCGGGTGCAAGTGGACCCTGAACATAGTGACTCACCCACTGGCCAGGCTGTGGTGTCAACAGCCTTGTGTGTGCTGCACTTGATCAGGGCTTGCCTCCTCTCTCTTCTCTCTTTCTCTCTCTTTTTTTTAACGTCTGCCCTCTCCCCCTTCCCCTCACCCTCTTGTGTTTCCGTTGTTTGATTGACCCTTTTTGGTGCCTGTGATATTGGTCTCCGGGAACAAGTGTTGGCTTGTGAAATATTGGCCGTTGTTTTTTAAGGTTATTTCCTCATCCCGGACATTGTGTTTACCTTTCTTGACCTGAGCGCCTTCCCTTTCCCGTCGTGACTTTTACACTCGTTTGGTGACCTTTTGGTCTGACCTTATTTACTGCACAAGTTTCCTGTTTCTTCCCCCTCCTCCTCGGCCTGACCGGGATTCAGGTTCGACCTCATGCTCGAGTCTCTGCCTTTCGTCCCTGAATCCATGGTCCTGAATCCTCGGTTCCTTCCTTGTTGCTCAGCCTTTACCCCCTAGTCGGCCGCCCGCCCGTGCATGTGCATGGGACGTGCACTGTGCTGCCTGAGTTCCCAGCTTCCTCGTGAGTGGGTCCACCTGCGCGTGGGCGACGAGGCGTCCGGTCGCCATTCAGCTGCCTTACTGAGCTTGGGCGCCGGGGAGAGGGTGGTTCGGAGGTGTCCTGGACTCGTTACCTGGAAAAAGGATGACTCAGAAGACGTGACCTCCCAGTACAGGATCTGGTCTGCCGCACTTGCAGTCGCCTGCTTGCCCGGGCTGGTCACCTCTTGTCGGGTCACGAAGGTCATGTTTCCCCTGTTGACTCGGCTGTTCTTGAGTGTCCTGGCGGTGCCTCAGTCAGCTGTCAAGTGGTCAGTCGTTGTTATCTTGGTGCATGACAAGGTGTGTCAGTCAGATGGACAAGAAGTCGTCCGAGGCACGGGCACGTCACTGACGTGGAACTTCCTGGCCGCGGATTACGTAAGCAAGCCCACCCCAGGCCGCGGGTCGGTCCAACACCTTTAAGGTGGTATCACATCCCAGCCCGTCCAAAGCAAACTTGGCCGTCCCCCAAAGTCGCCACGCTTCTCTCTCACTCTCTCTCTCTACCTCTCCCCCTCTTCCCCTCTCCTCCTCTTGTGCAGCTTTTCTGCAGCTTCCTGGAACCTCCAAGGGACGACCATTCACTTGCTTGCGCGTCCCAATAAAGCGTGTCCATTCTCCGTACGAAGCCCCAGGCATTCGGAACCGCCATGAATGGGACCTGCGCGAGATGCTCTTCTTGCCTTCACCCCCCCCCCCCTCTCTCTCTCTCTCTCTCTCTCTCTCTCTCTCTCTCTCTCTCTCTCTCTCTCTCTCTCTCTCTCTCTCTCTCTCTCTCTCTCTCGCTCTCTCTATTTCTCTGTTTCTCTGTTTCTCCATTTCTCTATTTCTCTATTTCACTATATCACTATTATCCTTTTTTTCTCTATCTATCTATCTATCTATTTATCTATCTGTCTCTATCTCTCCCTCTCCCTCCTCCCTCCTTCCCTCCTTCCCTCCCTCCCTCCCTCCCTCCCTCCCTCCCTCCCTCCCTCCCTCTCTCCTTTTTCTCTCCTTCCCCCTCCTCCTTTCTCCCTCCCCTCCCTCCCTCCCTCCCTCCCTCCCTCCCTCCCTCCCCTCCCTCCCTCCCTCCCTCCCTCCCTCCCTCCCTCCCTCCCTCCCTCCCTTCCCTCCCGCCTTCCCTCCCGCCTTCCCTCCCGCCTTCCCTCCCTCCTTTCTTTCCTTTCTTTCACACACCTAACTTACCACTTCCTCGTTCTAGCACATTCATTTTCCCTGCATGCGATTATTTCGACTGATTCTCGTAATCTCTCCTTGGTGTGCTTCCCTCTTGACTGACGGCATAAATCTGTCAACCCAGGATTGCTGGGGAAGTATTCTGCTGTTGTTTTTGTGACACTGTGTTGAAGGATATCTCCGGTCTCCGTTGGGTGTTTTCCCCTCAGTCTACCAAGCTAGAATTCATTGATCGTTCACTGATCATGCAAGGAACGCACGTGTGTTCCCTTGCATGGATGACTCCTTTCCTCCCCTTCCCCCTTCCCCCTTCCCCCTCCCCCTTCCCCCTTCCCCTTACCTTTCCTCACGCCTTGCATTGTCTTTCCAAGTTTGATCTCTACCGCGTGAACCCGTGCGGACACATAAACATTTTTTAAGGCCGCAATTAGTGGGACATCCGTCGTAGCCACGTTATTCACGGGAGCGAAGGGGACATGCGACATTTTCATTGCTTGGGGCAGCGGACAGGGATGGATAAAGTGCAGGAGAGGGAAAGAGGAGGGAGAGATGGTGAAGGTAAAGGATGAGGGAGAGGGAGAAATTAAAGGAGGGAAGGAGGAAGGGGAGGCGTCTCGCTAATTGGAGAAGTGTCGACCGAGGTGCGGGAGGCCTGGGCGATAGGTAATTTGTCGGAAAATGGGACGGTGATGGAAAGCTGATGGTAGACTGACGATGATCATGGCCTAGGAATAATGGCACGTCCCTTATCCAGCAGAGGCGGATTGGCTGATAAGCTATCGACTCTATCAGACCCATAGGCAATTTATTCTATCATTATATATTTTTAAAAAGTTTAGTCAAGGATAGAGGCATCACCCTGAGACCCGCATTTCTCCATTAAGACGGGACTTTGGTGGAGGCGCATGCTTTCTCGGCGCACTCTTCACCTAAAGCCTCGGGGTTATATGAAGAGCTATGGCGTCGTTGAGGTCGCTCGTGGGGGCTACCTACCTATCTTCATGCCTGCCTGTCTGCTTGCCAGTCTGCCTGCATGAAGAGGCGTTCGGGAAGTGGCCGGCGGAGTCAAGGTGGGCGTGGGACGGGCGGGTACAGCGGGTGGCGGGGGTATCGGCACGGGGTTAAAGGGAACCATTACATCTCGGCGTGTGTCGTTTTCCCCTTTGGCTGTAGGTTGGTCGAGCCAGCTCAAGGTTTTGGTATGAATGTAGGATGCGTGTCGCGGAAGAGCACCCCCTTCCCCTCTGGACCCCCCCCCCATCCCAATCCTTCCTTACCCTTCCCTAACCCTTCCCTCTCGCCACGTCGGCTGAAAGAAAAGCTTCTGGTGAGAGGTCTCTTTCCCTTTACTATTTTCACTCTTTCTTTCGATATTTCTCTCTCTCTCTCGTTCTCTCTCTCTCTCTCTCTCTCTCTCTCTCTCTCTCTCTCTCTCTCTCTCTCTGTGTGTGTGTGTGTGTGTGTTGTTGTTTTTTTGGGTGTGTGCGCGCGCGCCCCGCTAACTCTCTTGGTGTCGCAAATGTGCCAAGCTCGCCCTCTTTTTCTCATCCCGTCGGATGTTGGGGAAACAGGTCGTGCCAGATGAAGCAAAAGTGTCTCCGTTAATGCCCCCCCACCGTCTGTCTCTTCGTTGATTTGCCTCCCCTTCTGCTCTCCGTTGATGCCCCCTCCCCTTCTGTCTCTCCGTTGGAGGGCCAAGGAGTGACTCGAGGATAGTTGGGATTGAAAGTGGCTTTGGGAGTTTATTGAAGTTTGTATAGTATGGGAGAGGTATATGTCCTTGATAATTTCAGTCCATTATTTTAAAGCAAATATATCTACGGGGAAAAATATATATGCTATTGCATGATGAGTGTTGCAGACATCACTCCAGTAGTCATTCCCCCTTAGTTTGATCAGTATATCCGGTTCTTCTATTTGTTAACTATTAGTGACTAGCGTCGGAATCAACCGCTCAAAAAATGTGTTATGCAATGGGCAGCCAAGACCCACGCTTAGTTTCAATTGTTTCCCATTTTTTCACTTTCTTCCTCCCTTGTTGACTCCCCCCGTTATGCTTCCTGTCTTTACCTACCTGTCCTGCTCCTTCATTTCTACTTCCTCCATCTTCTCCTCCTCCTCCTCCTTCTCTTCTTCCTCCCCCCCCTCCCCTCCTCCTCCTCCTCCTCCTCCTCCTCCTCCCCCCCCTCCTCCTCCTCCTCCTCCCCCCCCTCCTCCTCCTCCTCCTCCTCCTCCTCCTCCTCCTCCATCAACTGGGTCCATCCCACCAAACCTGTTTGGCCGCACAAACTTCTTCTCAGCGTCGTGGGCGCTGGTGGTGTTGCAAATGAAGTTAGTCCAGCCGAGGACCGGACGTCAGGGTTGTCATCTGGACGATAAAGGCCGAAATAATCCCCTATGACCCATTGCGCATGCCCTTTAAGACCAGGGGCCATTAGACACCTTAGTAGTCTGCATGTTATCTTAGCACGCTTGTGTCGAGCGGCGAGTTGTGAGCCGGGCATACGCACTGAGACCCGAGTAGTAGCCGAGTTCCTCCTGACATGTTCAGGTCGTATTTGGAGCGAACAGGCAGGTTATAGCTCCCGAAGGGGGCGCGCAGCTCACCCGGCGGCTGCACGTGGGAGAAGCAGCATCATATTAGTTGTCGGAGCGGCCATTCTGGTGGCCGGAGGACCCTCGATCCCCCATTACTCATGTGAGCGTCCTTGTCCGACTCATTCAACAGCACTCTACATGGCGTGCGTTTGGAAATAGCCCATGCTTGCGCTTGTATCCTCCTGCAAGCGACGAGTGTCAGTCAGAACTCGAATCCATCCATCCTTGGCGGCAGTTACTCGGGCGGATCTGATTGATGGAGGATTCGAGAAATTTATTTTGATGGGTTATGGAAAAAATATGATGCGGTTGTGGTGTGCATGAAAGCTTGACGTGACAGGGGTTGATGTGTGTTGCATGGGAGGCGAAGGGAAAGGTTAGAAGGGAGCCAGTAAGTGTGAGAATAAGTGTGGGAGAGAAGTGCGAGGGAAGTATGGGTAGTGAGTGTAAGAGGCGATAGCGGCGGGAAGGGTTATGGCCGACAATAGGGGCAAAGGGCATAGCGAGCTGTCGCTTTCAATTGCAATAGATCATACAGTTTCTCGTAATGTTTCGTCTGGGAACTATTGAGGCGTAAAGAAACAAAAGATGAAGAAAAAGTGATATAATGAATAGACAAATGAAATGAAATAGCTGATATCACTTACATGAAATGAATATAAACACGAAAGCCAAATTCATTTCTTTCTATATATACACAGTAGAGTGAAGAGGGAGCACTGGGAGAAAAAGATCTGCGACTCGGTAAGTCTTCCGAAGGTGATGAAGACCAGAAAGAAGGATCTTCCAATATTCGTTTCAACGAGAGAGAGTGGATGCGATCAAGTCAGGTTCAAGAGCGAGAGAGCCTGTTGGCATTTATTGTTTACTCGTTAGAGAAGGGAAACCATGAATGAGTGTGGAGGGACGGTCGGTCGTGAATGGGTGGCTTCACATGCCTTTTTTGTGTGGCTACAGCCTTATGTTTTCTCGCAATTCAGCTGTAAAACTTTGATGAATGGACAGCTTCTCCAGCGACGTTTGGAGATTCTTGGAACTCGGAACATTTGCTAATATGTGTGTGTACTGTTGTGGGTAAGGAGCTTATGCATGGACGGAAGCTGGGAAAGTTGAGATAACTCCTTGATGGAAGACGCTTGGGTTGTACGGAAATCGGATGTACATTTAACGTTTCTTCGCCTCTGCCCCTCTTTAAACTCCCCTTCCATCTCTCTTCTGCTCACCCCTTCGTGCTCGGGCTTGGTCTACTTTCTCCTCTCCCGAGATGAATGAACAGCCCGAAACGTGTTGGTCGGGCTGGTTGGAGACGCAAGGCGGCCTCTTCATTTCATCGGATTCTTGCTCCCACTTGATTATTCTCCCCGATTCCTTCATTCCGCTTTTTGCTCTCTCTCTCTCTCTCTCCCCCCCCCCCCCCTTTCTCTCTCTCATTCTTTCTTTTTCTCCCATCATACCCACCTCCTTTCCCTCCTCCCTGTCGTTCTCATACGTCTCCTTGTACCCCCCCCTCCCCCCCTCTAGGCACGTGAACAAGAGCCTGGACAAATACCCTTTGGACTGACAAACAACATCCATCACACCCCCCCCCGTCCCCTTCCCCCCCCTCTCCTTCCCCCTGTTAAGTGCATCGCGCGTCCTGTTGGTATTATCCTTCGCTCGTTATTGTAACATTAGTTCCCAGGGAGAACCAAATACTAAGCTTTAATTTTCTCTTTCTCTTTCTCTTTTTTTGTGTCTGTCTTTGTCTTTTCTTGACCCCCCTTTGCACTTTTTGCACACGCACACTCACTCACACTCACACTCACACTCACTCTCACTCTCACTCTCACTCTTTCACTCTCTTTCTCTCACTCTTTCTCTCACTCTTTCTCTCTCACTCTTTCTCTCTCACTCTTTCTCTCTCTTCTCTCTCTCTCTCTCTTCTCTCTCTCTCTCTCTTCTCTCTCTCTCTCTCTTCTCTCTCTTCTCTCCTCTCTCCTCCTCTCTCCCTCTCTCCCTCTCTCTCTCTCTCTCTCTCTCTCTCTCTCTCTCTCTCTCTCTCTCTCTCTCTCTCTCTCTCTCTCTCTCTCTCTCTTTCTCTCTTTGCGGAAATTCGCTGTGTTTAGGTTTCTGGGGCAGGTAGGTAGGTAGCACGAGGAAGCGCGTCCTGTGTTTCAATCTTCCCTCCCATTAGTGGCCATTGTCTACCACGTGAGAAGGGCAGGGCGACGTGAAAGCACGCTCTCCTCCTCCCTCCTCCCTCCTCCTCCTCCTCCTCCTCCTCCTCCTCCTCCTCCTCCTCCTTTTCGCTCTCACCCGCACCCACACCCGCACGTGTTATGTTCTGGGGGCGTAATTTCTCTCTCGCCCCGGGGCGTACGAGGGCGGGTCGTGGCGGAAGGGGCGTAGGTGGGGGTCCTTACGCCGTCTCAAGAAAGATTGCTGCTCTTCGGAGTGGTGGTGCGGGGTTGGCACTGGGTCACTGTCTTGTGTGTGAATTGCCGCGTTTGTTGTTTGTTTTGTTCGTCTGTCTGTCAGTTTGTCCGTCTGCATGTTTCCTTCGTTTCGTATATCTAATGTATCATTGTGACGGTTTAGTTGTGTTTCGTAA
>BOPN01000467.1:450961-458461 GCA_017312705.2 Penaeus japonicus
TGTATATATTGTGTGTATTTGTATTTGAGTGTTTGATTCTGCAGCCTTCCTTAACGCACGCACGCCATATTGGCGTACGCGTATGTGTGCCACCTTGGAGCCCGATCTTTGGCATGAGTGCACCACTTACCGTTTCTCGATTGGTCGGCCATCCTCTTCTCTGGCATGAGAATTACGACCTTAGCGAAAGGAAGTGTGTGTTGCCGGGGAGAATGGCGGCCGCCGGGCGTGATAACACCGCCTTGACATCCTATTTCCATAATCCGCACTAAAGCTTCCATAATTTACATGCATGCTAGCAGCGAAGGTAGCGGACGACCTTGTGAAGGCGAGGGAAGGATAGTGATAAGGATAATAGGATGTCGGCAAGGTTTCGCTCAGCTGTGAGAGGACGGGAGGGGAGAGGAGGGGGTTGTCAAGCAGGGTGGTGACTTGATGTCGAAAATTCATCTTTCTCTGGTTATCAGAATTATTCCTTAGCTCTCTCTACATGCGTTTGTGGATTTTGCTCTTCCACACATGAACATGGATTTCACTATGAGTATTCCTTTTTTCAGGCAAGATATAAAAATAGATGAATCGATTGATGTAATTCAGTTGTATTTTCCCCCATTGCATCATGTATATTTAGCTAGTCAGCTTCTTTTGTGCTTTGAGTCTCCCCACGAATTCTGGGCACCAGATGATTGACGCAGTTCCCAAGGCAAAATGTTGATGGATGTGACACTCTGAGTAATTGTTTGAGACAGAGGATGCCAACTCTGCCTATCTCGGCCTTGTGTCTATTTTCTTTTTGGTTTCCTGTCCTGCTTCCTAACCTTCCCCCCTTGCCCAAATTTTCTTTATTTCTGCCCCCCCCCCCCCCTCTCTCTCTCTCTCTCTCTCAGGCATGAATTGGTCACACTAAAATTGTACGCTTTAAACGCATAAATCAGATGTTTTGGTGCACAATAATGTTCATTTTAGAGTTATGTAGTACATGAAAGTTTCTCTCTCTCTCTCTCTCTCTCTCTCTCTCTCTCTCTCTCTCTCTCTCTCTCTCTCTCTCTCTCTCTCTCCCCCCCCCTCTCCCTCCCCCCTCTTTCTCTCCCCCTTCCTCCCTGTCTCCCTCTTCTCTCCTTTCCCTTTCCCTTTCCTTTCCTTTATGAGGATTGTTTGTGGTTTTATCATTTATTTCCACAGCACAGGTAATAAGAATATAGATGTTTTTAATGATATGAATCTCAATATTATCATCACTGTTATTAATCTTACTTCTCCCTCTCTTCTAGGTGGCTATAAAAATTATAGACAAGACGCAACTTAATCCAGGGTCATTACAAAAGGTATGTAGATATTTTCCATTGTTTGTAAAAAAAAAATGAAACAAATAAATCATGAATAATTTGATGTTGAATTTTTATTTATTTTATTTTAATTGTTTCAGTTGAAGTTGAAGTTGTAATCTATAGTAACACTGTAACTGCTAATTTGCAAGTAAACCATTAAAGTATGAATGGGTGACTAAGCACCAATAACCAAGTATTTAATCTCATGTAAAGAGAAAGAATACAGATGAGCTAAGAATTTGACATTAGAAGCCTATCCTAACTTCAGTATGTGTTTGCTCTTTTTAAGATATTCTGTTTTTTAGCTTGAAAGCCTTTTTAACATGATATAAAGTGATTTGAAATGCTTATATTTCTGTATACCATGTCATGATCTATTCAAATAGATCAAAACGTGGTTGTAATCCTGAGTCCTCAGTTACAAACTTTTTTTTCTTCATTTTGTATTTAAATCTAAAGAAAAGCAAGTCTGATTTTCCTCAGTTTACTCTCAAGTGATACTGAGCAGTTGTTACCCATCCGTTTTGCAGTTAAATGTTATTCAAGTTGATTTGCAGATGATACAAGCTATTCATACTAAAAGTTGGAAAAAGAATCTTAGCAGATTGATAGTCAATTGAATTAATTCAATTGAAAAAAATGTAAAGAGTTTATTTTGAAGATGTTTTTCCACAGGGGAGTTACTGAAATTTATTTAGAGATTCTCTTGCACTTTTGACCTTAATCAACTTATCCTGCTTTACAGCTGTTTCGTGAGGTCCGCATCATGAAGATCCTCGATCATCCAAACATTGTCAAACTCTTCCAAGTGCGTAACATTTTGTGACATTTTAAATTGCACAAAAGATATAAAGAAATGTGTATATGTTTTATTATGAGATATTACTTTCAACAGAAGTCATAAAGAAAGTTTCAATTCATTGTGTATTCTGTGCATATTGCCACTCTGGTTTCTCATTGCAATTTGACCAACCTTGTATTGCAGGTGATAGAAACAGAAAGAACTTTGTACCTGGTGATGGAGTATGCTAGTGGTGGGGAGGTATTCGACTACTTGGTCTTCCATGGCAGGATGAAGGAAAAGGAGGCTCGGGCAAAATTTAGACAGGTGGGTGAGGCATTTTGGACTGAACTGCAGTGTATCTTTTCTTGAAGGAATTGATATTAATTTCATCTACCCATCTATCTATCTATCTATTTATCTATGTGTATATGTAAATATATATTTCTGTTTATTTATGGTAGGAAAGGAAAAATGTGAAATTACAAGCATCTGATATTTAAATTAGGAAACTTTGCAAGATCATCACTTGATATATTGAAAGCCTTTTGTTTCTGTTTTCAGATTGTGTCAGCAGTACAATATTGCCACCAAAAGAAGATCATTCATAGGGATTTAAAAGCTGAAAATTTACTTTTAGATTCAGAAATGGTGATAAAAATAGCAGATTTTGGCTTCAGCAATGAATTTACGCCAGGAAATAAGTTAGATACTTTCTGTGGTAGTCCACCTTATGCTGCACCTGAACTTTTTCAAGGTATGTGTTTATTTTTCTAATTGTATCTTGATCTTGCAGGCCTTTTATGTCACAGAATTAATTTTTCTTAAAGCAAAAAAAAAAAAAAAAAAAAAAAAAAAGAAATTGGTATCTGTTAAGATGAATGAAACACTGATAGATATAGAAAGCTCCAGTTTTGAATGAAAAATCTACCCACTAAAATGTTATTATATTTTATGACTAGAACAGATTTTGAGTATGTAAGGTATAAGAAATCTCAACATACACCCTAACACTAACTTTGGCCCTCCCATGTCAATTACAGGGAAAAAGTATGATGGCCCCGAGGTAGATGTGTGGTCTTTGGGGGTCATCCTCTACACCTTAGTTTCCGGCTCACTACCTTTTGATGGGTCTAACTTAAAAGAACTTAGAGAACGGGTACTAAGGGGGAAATATCGTATACCTTTCTACATGTCCACTGACTGCGAGAATCTGCTCAAGAAGTTCCTGGTACTCAATCCAGCACGTAGGGCATCTCTAGAGGTATGTTTGCGAATTCTGGATCACCGAGTCCTAGCTTGTGATCGTGAAATTCATAAGGTTGTCATCGACTACTCAACTGGATCTTTTGTCTTTTGGCGAAAAGGAAAAAAAATTGTATTTTGGATAAATCTTGCATAGATGGAAAGTAAAGGAGAAGGAACTGGATTTTATCATTATCACTATTATTATTATTATGATTATTATGTTCTTTTCAGACAATAATGAAGGATAGATGGATGAACATTGGTTATGAAGATGATGAACTAAAGCCATATGTGGAACCAACCATAGACCTTGATGACATTAAACGAATTGAGATTCTCAGTGAAATGGGTTATTCTCGAGCCGAAATAGAAGACAGTTTGAAGAGTCAGAAGTATGATGATGTATATGCTACCTACCTACTCCTTGGGCGGAGATCTTCGGACGTAAGTTTGTTTATTTGTCTGTCTGTTTTATCATCAAGTTAGGTCACATATTGGTGTACATTATCGGTTGAGAGATTTAGATTTAATTTCTTATGTTGATTATATTAACTTAATTCATATTTTTCATGATCCATGATTGAAACTACTTTATAATGTACTTTTGCAAATTGTGTAAATATCATTCATATTTTAGATTTTGTTTTTACAATAACATAGACAGTAACCAAAATATAAGAAATAAAAAGGAGAGAAAGAAAAGAAAATGTTTCATTTATAGCTTGAGAGTGACGGTTCCCGGTCAGGAAGCTCACTTTCCCTTCGCAACACCTGCTTAACGCCGCGAGGGCAGGAGTCTAGCGGAGCTGCCCAATCTCCCTCGCACTCCCACCGGGGAGTTCACCGCTCAGTCTCTGCCACCAACTCCAAGCCCTCTCGCAGAGCATCCTCCGGTGGGGAGACCATTCGTGAGTTGAAAACACGGGCATCACAGTGGCTCTCACCCCCCCAACCCCCTCCTCTTCTTCCCTCTCCTTCTCCTCCTTCGCCTATCTATCCCCTTCCCCTTCCCCTCCCCCCCTCTTGCTCTCTTAGTCGTCTTGTGTCTTCTCTATCCATCTTACCATCCTTGTTTCCCTTTTGTGTGTATCCTCCCACTTGCACTGCCTAACAACCTTGATATCTCTCTAGATGTTAGTGCTTTAACCCATTCCCGACGGGGGATTTCTAGCCTAGAATGTCCAAATGCCGGGGCTTTTGAATTATTAGGCCTAAATTAAATGAATAGCTGGCACAATACTGTGCCGCCCGGCAACTGGGCTTTTGAATGCGCGGTACACATGCTGTACCACCCGTCCTGTGTGGGTTAATCATTTGTTTGTCCTTTATTACTTAAAGGATTATTAGTACACCTGCAGCATGTAATGTGTGTGCATACACTTATGTACACATACATGTATATGGGTACAGTCATATACACTTGCAGATGTTTGTATACACTTATGTACTCACATGAATACACTTTTATATAGTCAAGAAATTTTCTTTGACATGATTAGTATTATCATCATTATTCCAGTTTTGTTCTTTTATTTCATGAGATACTTTTTATTATAATTTAATTATTTTAATTAAAGATAATGTTTACCATCCAGCATTCATTTCTCTGTTTAGTCACATAAATGAATTGTATACAGATATGTATACCCACAGATTCAAACACACATTTATGATTTCTTGATTTTCTCACATTTTTCTCAAATTCTTTTGATTTAACCACAATTGACTAATTCCAAATATTAGATGTCTTGCGTTGTGACTTTCCTCCTCCCCATCTTTTCAATTTCCATCTTCCACCCCACCCCCATTCCCTCCCCTCCCCTCCCATACCCAATTCCCATTCCACTGGCCTGCACACGCTTTATGCTCGGCCTCCTCTGCATGGGAAGCTAGGATAGATTACTGGTAACAACACTCACCCAGCACAACTGCCCACCTGGAATGCTGGACACCTCATTGAGACTTTCAAAAAAAAAAAAAGAAAAAAAGAAAAAAAAGGGGCTTGTATACCTTGACTTTGATTGTGCATAGATGTTCAACTCTAGGCAGGCTTTGGTTTAAAGACTTGTGACATTTGAAGAAAGATTGATTACTTGTGATTATTTGCATTCAGTGTTTTAGTATATTATGAAATGATGATTATTCATGCAGGAATTGTTTTGATTTGTATTTATTTTCTTTATCTTTTTCTTTTTGTTCTTGTGTATGATTACTAATTGCAGTGCCAAAATCTCTTCTTCTCAGCTTAATCCTTCTCTAGATGGTATTTAGTGAGGGATTTCTTATTAACTAATGATTTTCATTTATATATTGCAATCTTCAGTCCCTCAGTAATTACTGTTCAAAAAAAATCTTTTCAAATATACAAATGTTCCAAAGTCCAAACAGCAGCAGAAAAATAGATATAACATTAGATTGTACTAGTCATAAGTGTGGCTCATGCTTGATTGTAGAAGTATGATTAAACAGCATTGATTGTTAGAACAGCTAAATATGTCCCCCTTAAATAATATACTCTGCTAATATGCTTGGTGATGGATTAGCCAAAATGCTTGCCTGTCTGAAGCGCTGTAACCAGAGCCCAAGATGTCCGATGTTTTAAGCTCTTAAGATTAAAAAAAGAAAGAGAAGAAAAGAGATGTTAAAGATTGAGATAGCATTTTAAAATATGTATTTATATGTAATAATTTATGTAAAGATACCATGTCTCTGAGTTAGCCATTGAAGCTAGGATGTATGTTAATACAGACTTGGCAGGCATCACTTCAGGGGGGGGAGAGAGAAAGAGAGAAAAAGGAGTTATTGATAGGTCCTAGCAGTCTTACTGTTCTTACTACTACTACTCCTACTACTCCTACTACTACTACACTTGTGCTGCCTTCGAGCTCACACCAACACATATCACTCATGACACCAAACTCCAACCTGGCAGGGGGTGGAGGCACAACTCCAGTCTCTACTAATGCACACAACCATGCGGGCACCAACAACTTCCGGCGGCAGAACACGGTTGATACTGCAACCATCAAGGAGAACACTGCTCGTCTGGCTCAGGGGGGCGTCCCCACCACCTCAGCCTCACGCTCGGCAGCACTCAAGAACCAAAATATCACAGCCCTTGATCCCTCAGGGGCACCCGGCAAAGCTGGAGGTATCATGGATGCTTATTTCATTTTTATTTGATCCTTTATTTTTTGTGTTATATCCAACTTTTGTTTGTTTTTTTATTTCTACTTTTTATTGGTTTCTATGTTGGTGGATGTGTGTGCATTTTTATTCAACTGTTTTGTTTATTTTTAGCATGCGAATGAATGAGAGTGAGTGAGTGAGGAAGTTGAGTGAATGAGTGAGAGTAACCGATTGTTTATTGAGTGTGTGTACATAGGAGAAAGTGAGTGAATGAATAAATGTGAATGAAAGTGTGTTTGTGGAAGCAAAAGTATGTGATTTACAGACTTAGAGAAGACACTAATCACAATAGTGCATCTGTGTGTAGATGTGCTTGTCTCCATGTATTTTTTTTTTCTTCTTCTTTTCTTTTTAATGTGATCTGTTGTTTGATTTTTGGTGTATCTGGACTTTGTATAAAAGATGTCTTCTACAAAAAATCCATTTTATTCAGATGTGAAAAATATAAGGCTTGCCTTTATTTTGATTTGTTTTGTGTTCTCTTTTATTTTTGTTGGTTGGCCTCTTTGTGCATGTTCCACCTATTTTTTTTTAATAGATTACCCAGGAAATTATCTGTATTTTTATATGTAAAGGTATATATGAATCAGCATTTTTTCAGATGACAAATCACAAAAAGCAAAGAAAAAATATGCCCTGCATATTCTGCAGAATACGAGTTACCATAAGAGACATTGTTTTGATATACCCAAGCTGCTTATAGGTTCTATATATGGATATTCCAATTTCTCTTACCATTGTGAGGGTATATTTTACCTTGTATTTGAGATTTAAAGGGTTGACAAAAACTTCTAACCTGTTAGGAACAGCAAATGATGGTGGTGGATAGATAGATCCTGCATGTAGGTCTTTATCATAGGATAAAAAAGTAAACAATTTTGCACAGAATGTACTTAGGGTATGGTTGTACACAAAGTACATCATCCTTTATTATAGAGAAAGATCTTTAGTTTC
>BOPN01000467.1:480961-485083 GCA_017312705.2 Penaeus japonicus
CATATCATATTATCTCCATGTATGTAAACCACGCATCATGTGTAACCGTATCATCCTTACGTGTTGCACTCACCAGCTAACCAGAAAGAGGTTCCAAAGGAACAGTTTTACCTTGTTTTCTTTTGTAAATATTTTGGCTATAGGAATGAGGAATTCCAGCTGCCCAGTTTTGTTATGTATTACCTATAGGATGAATGAGGTGATTTGAATATTAATATGTACAGTATTGTAAAGAATTTGGTCACATATGCTGACTCTGAACTTAACCCTAATCCTGGTTAAAATAAAAATACTGTGCAACGTGTAGCATGAGCAGAGCTTTACTCCCAGTCGCCCCATGCCCTTGTGTAGAAACCAAAGACTGGGGCCTCACTTCTGTTGTGCCTGGAGTAGTGCGTTGCAGTCTGCCAGTGTCTGCCAACTGTCAACATGGTTTTTTCTGCCATATGCCCCCACCTAGCCTTGTTGTATATTTACCTGTTTATCTGCCCTGTTGTACATGATATATAGTCTTCTGATTGGTGAGCCATCAATACCACTATGATTCTACTTCTTTCTCATCTTTGTCAAAACTTCAAATCCCTCCCCTTTGTGTAGATATGTTCCCTTGCATTGTCATTATCATTTTATTTTGAAAATCCTGTAATCATTTTTCATCTTGGTTAGAAATACTAGTGGTGGCAGTTAGGTATTTGATTTTTTTTTTCTTTTTTTTTTTTTCTTCATTTTTTTCCATACTTTCTTTCTGGGAATATAATCATGTAAATTTATAGTTGCTAATATTTAATAAAATTATGAGATGATAATGTATGGACCATATAGTGACAGTTTTTCTCTACACAACCTTGGGCTTAATTCTATATGAATTCCTTGAAATTTGGTGCAAATCATTTGAAATATTTGCCATCCTCAACATTTTAATCACAGGTGATGACGGTCATTAAATATTGATAGGCCTACTTTTTATTGCACAGACCAAATCAAATGAACAGGAGTTTTGTGATGTGAACTCTGGGATTCAGTTGATATACACTTTGATTTGTATTTTTACATTTCCTAACCCCACCAGTGTAACTTGAGAGTGGTAAAAAGACATCCTTTTATTTGTTTGATTGGAGGATTTGATAAGAATTATTTAATAATGCTGCTGCATATGTTCATTCCTGTAACTACCTGTGTACATACTCAGCCAGTAGCCCTTGAAATACAGTGACAATTCACATCATTTGAGTTTGTTTATATACCTCACTTATTGTAGATTGGAGAGCTCCCTTATCAAAACAACCATAAAACTGATCTCTTAGATTCTTTTAATGAGTCTACTTGAATCAAAAGTAGCAGCATCTGTCTAAACCTACATATGGAAATTTTAAGAACATATAGATCATAAAAGAATATTAAAATTTTACACTAAATGAAAAAAGACAATGCATACCCTCCCACTTTTACAATGTTTCTTTAGTTCAGACGATACCTATCATATATAAACGCATCCATGGCAGTTTCATCACACTTCTCTTTCGTAGTCAAGAAACATTCTGAGCGAGGGTAAAAACAAATTGGTTACCCTACAGTAACTGGGTGTCTACGACAGTATTATTAGATACATCAAATTTGTAGATGGTATATTTAGGCTGCTGCCTTACATTCTATATGGTATGACATTCCAGTATTGATATATTCAACCTTGACAAATTGTGTTGTGATGTCTTGGCATATATCACGAAACTCGCACCAAACACCCACTTGTGTGGCATCTTGCAACCTGCACATCAAACAAGTACAGATGAACTAAGATAAAAGGAGACATGGTTGCTTTACCTTTGAGATTCTACTGTGGGATACAGCCTATTTCATCAGTCTATGTAAATATGCTTTACTACGCGATTGTGAATATAAAACGATTTTTTATTTGCTTTAATCAACTTTTAACTTCCATACAATGCAAGTTAAATGTACGCTGAAAACGACATTCATGGAAGTTGGTGTTTGTTTTTAGTGTAAATATCAGTAACTAATTTTCAAACATATTCCTTGTTAACTTTTGATAATTCGTCTTCATTCTAGCTTAAACGGGTGGCAAAAACATTGATTATATTAATTATCGTATGCCTTTGTAACGGCGAAAATTGCAAGGGTTTTAAATTTTATGCAACAAATGCAGTTACATTTTTGCTTGTTATATGATTATTTTTGCAGAATTACAAGTATAACTTCTGATGTATTGTAGGATAGTCTGAGTGATTCAGATATTCATGTCAATAGAACACTTAAGCTAATTATACACTGTACTAAAGCCGTCTCTTAATCCTCTCTAACAAGAAAAGCTCTATAACATTGAGAAGAGATTTCCTTTACACAATATAGAGTAGCAGGGAAATCATATTCCAAAATGTACATACGATATAGGCCAAGATTGCTTTTATTATTTACAAACGATTATACTGGAAGTGAGAATATTTTACAATCATTATTACTCTCCCTATATCACTGCGTTGCCTTGCTGTCTTGACATTCCCGCCATTATTCGAGGCATGGACTGGACGACAAGGAAAACCAGTGCTAGTGGCAGATGTCCCGGAAGAAAATCAACAGAAAATAATTGGAGGAAAGGAAGTCTGACACGAATATCGGGAAATCTTAAGAAATGGAACAAGACGGAAATAAAACTTAAAAGAAAATAAAGTAATCCAAATGCCCATCAATTTCAAGTATAATTAGACCGTAAACCTGGTTGAAGAAAAGAAAAATAGACAATAAAAACTATTGATAAGTCATTAGTATAATACAAAGTTTCCATGCCAACTTCATGAAAAATTACGGAGTGGTCATTTTGAAGGTGTGTAAAAGTTAACATTACAAAGTATGAAAAAAAAGAATTTTCGGTATAATCTATTTCATGTTTCCGAAGTGGAAAAGAAATTTGTAACCTATGTATTGGTGATCAGAGCTTATAATTTGGCTATTAGTTTTATACATCTGTGTAAGGATCAGACAAACAAGAAGTAAATCGGGTGTTAATTTTAAACGAAAAGTACAATCGTATTCATTATTATTCCTTGGCTTTGGACGCTGGAGATGCAGTAACAGTAACAGTATAATGTCCTTTGCGAAGGTTAAGTAACGTTATTTATAAAAAAAAATTCCCTCTTTGCCGAAGGAAAATCTGGTTTATTGCTTGTAGTTCCACGAGGCATGGAACGATCGAACGGCAACCGAGACCGAAAATCAATCAACCGCCGATTTTGTTTAACCTGAAATTATTCAAGATTTCAAACAAGCTGTAAACGCTACGTCAGTGTTTGAATTTAATCCCCTTTTTCATTATTTCATTACACTATCAGTAAATTATTAGATGATTTAACTGGATAATTTCATAAGAGAATCCTTGTTCGGTAATAACAATTTTGCTATTTACACATAATTTTAGCGCTGACATTTTAGTAGCAATTAGCGGTGACTTTACATTCTCTTTTCAGTTACGTTTTTACATGAAGTACTCAGGAAACCACTTCTGCGATTACTAGATTTTGATTCTCATTGCAAACGAGGATGAAATATTAGAACGAAATATACGTGGGAAAAGGAGCTGCATCCCTTTGCTAATTACAGTTAAAGAAAAAACACTAAGTGGAATTCCGCAATATATTTCTCTTAGATATGATATCCACTATGCTGTAGTACAATTATCCTACAGACTAGAAATTCCATTTTGTGTCTTATATCATGTTACGCAAAGGCACTTTCCATTATGTGTTAGCACTTAAAATAAGCAAATTTTCTTTCCAGGTAATAAGAGGCATTTGTAATTTTGAAGTGGTAATACTGTTCAAATATTTGGTGAGTAAATGTGCGTGCAAACGACTGACATGAAATTTAATTAAGATTTACATATTTGGATTTAAAAATGCGAGAATCGAGGGAAAAAGTGAGATTCTGAATGTAAAATGGATCAGGACTGGCTATTTATATAGCAATTGTATAATTTTACTACATAATTTGATTTCTACTTCTAATAGCTCAAAATATGTAAAAGTAGGTTGGTTACTTAATGCAATTTCTTTTATATCATTATCGTTGTCATTACCATGATTATCAACACAATCATTATATATTATATGT